>VYZP01048611.1:0-21334 GCA_013400635.1 Hypocryptadius cinnamomeus | reverse complement strand
TTTTTTGTGTCTTCAAGAGGCTAGGGTATGATATGGCAAGTTATTACACTGGTAAAGGAAACCTCCTTTGAAACCTCTTTTCCATACAGCATCACTGATGCCCCATAATGGAGTGCACCCTGCCCTATGTTATGCTGCTGCTATGCACAGGGCTTCTGTAGCTGCTTTCCTCTTACAGCTGTCTTAATCCAACTCCTGATATCAGTTCCAGGGATCTCTCCTGTCAGCTGCTAAATTAAACTCTCTCTCAAGATCTTGTGCTTGCTGCATGGCCTGTAAGCCCTTCCTGTAAGGCTGAGGACTTGCCTCTAACTCTCCTTGGATTAGAAAGTAGACTTATTTTCTAAGCAACTTTACAGGTGCTTTCTGTTTTATGTGGTGAAATGTCTGACAAGAGATTTGATTGTGATGGAAAAGGAGACAAAGTTGCTGTGGGTTGAAGTGACATTCTTAGGAACATGCTGTCTCTGCCTACCATTCAGACTGTACTGCATTGTTTCCCTTTCAGTCTTGAAGCAGAGATCAGTTTTCTAATGTGTCCTTAAAGGCAGCATAAAAGCTTGGGGATTTGTAAGGCAGAAGTGTCTGTTTACCATTACTTTTGACATATGTCTCTGTGATTGACCTAGAATGCCTTGAGGAAAAAAAATTCTATTCCATGATGATGTGCCAGTCTGAATAAGAAATGCTGAAAATTGATAATTTTTTGCAATACAGAAGAACAAGTATTATACAATGAGTATAATACTTGTACCTGGGAGTATGCTAGAGTAAAACTGTGCTACTGTTTCTGTTATGTTTTTGAAATTAATCCATTCAATGGTATTCTGAGTTTTAAGTCTTTTTTTTTTTCCTGCCTACTTATGGTTTTATTTCTGGTTTCATCAAATAAGGAAAATGAGCTGAAGTATCAAACTGATAGGAAAAAGTGGTTTGAGGAAAAAACGAGACTCATAAATCAAGCAAAAGAAGCTGAGAACCATCGCAACAGGGAAATGAGAAAGTTTGTGGAGGATAGAGAACATCACGTGAAGCAACAAGCAGAAATTGTAAGTGACTTTATCTCAGCAGTGTCCGTAGTGTCTTTTGTACAAAGTAAATCACATAGCAAATGTTGAACAGTGAGGGCACTTGAGAGAAGCTGGCCTTTGTCACTTCCCTTACTTTCTCACATGACAAAGCCTAGATGAGATGTTTTCAATATGAAAAAGAATAGGAGGCTCATAAAATGAAAAATCTTAACACATAATGGAAGTTAACATGCCTGTTCCTTCTTGTTCCATCACATTATGAAGTCTTCAAAGTTCATATTGTGTGTAAAACACCAATAAATAACCTACACTTAAATTAATTGCTCCTTAAAAGTTAAGAAAGCTTTGGAAAGTACTTAGTCAGTATGCTGGGGTAGTATGTGCTAGCATTGGGGAGACTGCTAGTTATTAACTATGGCACCTTACTTGTTCACTGGACTGCATCAAGGTTGTAATTTTTTTAATCAGATTAAATTATTATTTGAACTTCTGCAATCTAAAACTACATTTGCATCTAGAACTAGTTAGCAATGCCTTTGTGGACCTGCAATCAGTACAGGAGGATGTTAGAAGTTTACAAGTAATTTTATTCTATCTGTGACTTTTCTTGGCTGAGAGTTGTAATTGATAAAATCTTCAAGTGAGCAAACAGGAGCTGTGGTTCTCAAAAAGAAAATTCTCTTCACAAAGAGTATAAATACAGATTTTCTAGTTAAAACGTGGCTTGCTTTTGCATATTTGTACTGAAACTAGTTTTATGTGAGCTTTCTAAGGTCTGCATAGGCTCTTAAGTTTACTAAAGCTATAAAATAATACTAACTGTGCAAAGCAAAACTAGCAGAAGAGTTCAGATACCATGTAGAAGTGGTGTTCTATTGTAACCTACCTTTTTTAATAATTAGGAAAGACTTGCTGCACAGCTCATAGAGAAGGACAGCAATCTTCAAAAGTGGCGTGAGGAAAGAGATGAACTAGTAGAAGCTTTGGAAGTACAGCTCAAGACTTTGGCTTCAAGCACCATAGAAAAAGATCAAGAAATAGAAAGGCTGAAACAGGCTGCACTAATGGCTTCAGAAAAGGTCAGTTTTCTTTCTGTGTGAATGTTTGAGGGGTTTTTGATACGCATTAATTCTGAAAAATGCTATAGTTGCTGTTTGCATTCTGACTCTATTTTTTGTTCTTAAACAGTATCGTATTGAAGCCGTGTGCAACTAATTTAAAAAGAAAAGCTTTACATTTGTTTGCCACTGAATTTGTAATGATAATTGGAGTTTAAAAATATTGAGTAGTTCAAGTAAACACTCTTGTGAATTTGGACTGGATATCTGAAACAACTCTCCCATTTGTTGTCTTTTTCACAGCACCAAGAACTTCATGAACAAATGGGAGGTGAACTTAGAATTCTAAAAAAGTGTAGTAAAATAAAAAGTTTTGCGTTCTGTTTCCTCAGACTCTTACGAGACTTGTCTTCACTTTACATAGAGGCATTGAATTATTGGCTTTGTATTGGATACCTGACTGGTTTAGCCTGCAGTTATAAAACTGTCATGACCAAGTAATCATAATGATGCTTGTGATATATTACTTTCTTTTGATAGTCCTGAAATTTGTGGCAATTTTTGCTATGTTTATTAGGATAAGGAAACTGACATAGAAGATCTAAAAAAACAGCTGGCAGAGAAAGATGACTTTATAAAGGAAATGAAACAGCAGATTAACCATGAAAATCCTCAGTCTTTGGCAGAAGTATCTTTACCTGAAGAAGGACAAGATAAAATTGATCAGTCTGTAAACAAAGAGGTATGTTTATGTATTAATGATATGTTAATAATTCTGTTGTTTTTTTCAGTATATATTTCTGTATATAGTTCTCAAAATTCCTAGGAATGCAGTGCTGCTGGGATTCTGGGTGGGATTCCATCTCAGAATCCCAGCAGAGCGTGTTGGAGAACTACCTTCTGGCTTTCTATGAGCTTTTATCATTTTCCTTTTTAAGAGGAAGGAGGTTCACCCTTCAGGGTGAACCAATGTAAGGAGGAACAGCTGGGATTCTCTAGAAGGGGAAGAAAGCTCCCTAAAGAAAAGCTACAGAAGTATTATACTTTTCTCACAAAAGCTGCTATTACTGCTGAGTTCCTAAGGAGCAGCAGAGTTAAGATGGAGACAAGCACTAAGGGCTTCTGCCCTTGAGGTAAAAATACTTGGAAACGAAGTATCAGGCTGAGGAAAATTCTGTGATCATAGATACAAAAAAGTTCAAAATTTAACAAGAAAGGTTTTAGATAAATAAGGCTTAAACTCTGCTCTAGTTGGTTTCTTCACTTCTGTTGTAAGTGTTCTGAAAGCTAACATCTGGAAAATAGAGCACCTACTTTGCAATCCACTGGGAGGTGGGGGGTGATATGTATTATACAGTATTTAACTCACAGTTAGTTTAAATCTTGTTTTCTTACATTTTCCGCATACGTGCAGGACCATTCCGAGATTGTCCTTGATTCTACTGAAGTTTCCACAGAGGATGGAAAAATGAGTCGGTTCCCAAAACCAGAGATGGAAATCCAGTTCACACCTCTGCAACCCCATAGGATGGAGGTGAAGCACCAGGGCAGCACCTCACCAGTTACAGTTAAAATGCCAAGAAGGAAAAGGAAGAGTATAGAGATGAATGAGGTGTGAACTTGACCAACTGTTGTGCAGCTTTTCAGTACATTACTCTGATCATTTATTAAAACTCTAACTTCTTATTTTCTGCTGAGATCCCAGGGTTATATGTAGGGTATTATTTAAACCCCATGTCTCCCAAGTGCTGGATCTCTGTGTTGAATAAGGTCATAGACTTCAGCTGATCCAGACTCTGTCTCCTTGAACCTGATTTGCACTTTCTCTTTACCTTTTACATTTCTCTCTCCCTGATAGTTCCATTTCTTTCTGTCTCCAGCTCTGATCTGTGGGATTACAGATCACTTCTGTGAAATAGTTTCTTTTGGTTTAGGCTGTCATTGGTGTCAATTATAATTTCTTTTAATTTTCTTTAGGATTTTGTGAAGAGTGAAAACAAGAGAAATGTAAAATCTGCTATGGCTGATTCACCTTCTACAAGCGACAAAAAAAGGGTTTGATTTTGTTCCATTTCTTTTCTATTTTTGATTTTGCTCCCTTTTTTTAGCCTTTTCTGTAAAGGTAGACTTGTGAAAAGAGCAAATATTCTTATGCAAAAGTATCTTATTCTTATCTATGTATTTCAACAGGATTCTTCAGCATTTATGGGTCTTTCTACTAAACTGTATAAGCCAAGGGGTCTGCATTTGCCAAGAATGTGTAGTGTCCCAGCTGCAGTGTGCAGTGATTCAAAGGGGAAGGATGTTGCATATTGGGTAGTTAAAAAGACTAGTTTGAGCATGTCATTAAAGTGTGATGTTGTAGGCAATGGCTTTGAAGTAAAACTAAAGTTTATCCACATATATGGCAACTGTAAAAAGAGTATTTTAAGCCATAATAGTAACCTGGGCAGGTTCAGAGGGTGAGAGATTTATTTACCCCATTAAATTCTTTTATTTATAATTAATACAATATAATTATAATTAGCTTGTCTAGTAAAATACTCTACAGCTTTTAAGATGCCTTTAAAAAAAGAAAACTCTGCTGTTTCCCATATGACTCATGCTCTTAAGTGTGTTTATCTACATTACTTGCTGTAGTGATATCATTACTAAATTGAACAAAGGTGTCAGTAGCAAAGCTCAACATGTCAGCTTGAAAATAACATTGAAGTAAAATGAAATGAAACTTGAGGATTAAGTCAATTTTCAGCTTAAACAATGATCTTGTATTTCTGTACAGACGGCTACTGCACAATCTCTTAGAAAAGAATACTCCTTAAGAAGGCAAGAATCTACTTTAAAAAAAAAGTCAGCTAAGAAGAAAGATGGGGCACTACAGAAAATTGGTGATTTTTTCCAAAGTTCTCCTACTATTTTTCACTCTAAAGGTTTGTACAGTATAAATAAGGCTTATTTCTTATTCTCTGGCTGCTGTAGAATGGCAGAGATGAAAAGATTTTCTTGGTTGTGAGGACCACATAATTCTAAAACTTAACCTAAGTGTGAAATATAAACCAGGTGGAATGAAAGATGCAGTGTGAAATATGTGCATATTTATCATCAAATCAATGATAACTTTTAGGCCCTAAATGTTGGAGTTACTCTGTACTTATTTACATGTAAAGGCAGTTTTAGAAACTTGTCCAGCTGCTGTGAAAAAAATCAACGATTGAATCCAAATTCCAAGTCTTTCCTTGTTCTATATGCAGTCCCTTGTTGCTGTAGAGACTTTGTTAATGTTTTTTGATGTATGTTAATCTTATGAAATCTGAAAGCCAGTGATTCATGAAAATATTTGGAAGACTTCATTAAACTGAATATAGAGCAATTAATGGATTTTGTTAAGTTTAGGTATAGCCTTGGGAAGATTAATTGCTTGGGCTTTCTGTTGAAGGATATGTTTTTATTCTTTCCTACAGTAAGAATGATCTTTGGGTTATTGTGCTTTTAAAAAAAATTACAATTAGCAGGGGGCACAATGAATCACCAGTGTTTAACTATGATTTGTTTAAAACAAAGATGGTCATTTTTAATGTGGACAGTTAAAATAAACTCCTGTACCAATGTGAAAGCTTGTCCTGCTACAGAGTGCATCTTAAATTATCTGACATAATACAGTCTAGATAATAACTGTGTGAATTTTTTGAAAATTTCTATGTTTTTCATAATGGTTCCAGGAGTACAGTATTTATTATTATCAATGGAAGCCAAAGTCAGACTACTTAAAATTTCATCCTTAATTTGAATATTCAGTTTGAGCAAATGAGTTCTGTTTTGTAACCTTTATTACCATGTCATATATGGTTTCCCTCTTTGTATAACAGTATTGCATATTTTTTATTTTTCTTATTTTTTCTAGTACATATATTCCTCTCTTTATAGAGCTAGTACTTGTTTGATTAAACTATAGAAAGGTATAGAAAAAATTGACTGTACACTGTGCTTCTGTCAGCACAAAAGTGAAGCCTGTTGTTCAACTTAGTAGTTTTTAAGTGACATCTGAATCCTAATTGATTTTTAATTTGCTATTTAAATGTGTCATTTAAGCTTTTGCACCTGAAGCTACAGAAAATTGCTTCCAGCTACAGAAAACTGGTAGTCAAATACCAGTTCTTAATTTTTATATTTGAACTTTGGTCTACACTGGTTTAATTTTTAAACTGTTTTAATAAAGTCTTTATTCATGAATTTTGAGGCTCACAAAACCATGACATGTATTTATGATAAAAATTTGTCTTCTAGCAAAGAAGCTTATTGAGACCATAAGCTCTCCCAAGTCTGCAGAACAAGAAAATGTCAAAGAAAAAGAGCTGAAGCCAAAACGAGCTAAGAGAAAGCTGTATACAGCTGACATCTCTTGCCCTCTGGATATCCCTAGTTCTTCAGTAAGTGATTAAGATTCCTGTTTTGCCCACTGAAATGTTTTTCTGTAATCTTAAATTAAAATTAACTATTAGGGGAAAAAGACAAATCTGAAGGTCCAATCAAGTTGCAGAATAGGTTTGAAAATACCAACTTATGTATTTTTTCTGCCTAACCATTCCTTTTGGTCTTTTCTTTCTGATGTTTTACTAATTTTTTTCTGTTTTCTCACCTGTCTTTCTTTGACTGCTGACTGCTTGTATAGATGATACAGCAATCATAGAGATACCTTCACATCTGGACTTACAGATATCTTGTAGTGTGTGCAGGACTACTTTTTCTCTGCTACAGCAGTGAAGTCTTAATTTGTTTTTCCAGTAGTTGCAGTTCATCTAAGTGTGTGATAAAAAAAATATATATTTTATATATGTGTGTATATATATATGTAAAAATAAGTAGCATAGAGGGAAAATAGAAATAGAGACCAGGAAGACATCCACAGATTTGGAATGACATGATTGAAACACAATAAAGGTCTGCACGTACAATTAACTTCAAGGTGAGCACCAAAGATATTTTTCAAATCCATTTATGCCCAGGTGATATTTGGGCATAATAACATGTGGATACATCCATGCTTTTCAAAGCACAGTCTAAATAGCCTTCTGGATGTGTTTTAATTTTGTGGCTCTAAACCGGTCTAAGAGTCTTGAAGACCAGAGTTTGATGTATTGTTTCAGAAATCCAACTTTGTTTTAGACAGTAATTGTAGTGCTGAGCATTCTTCTGCTCTGCTGGAAATAAATCTCTTCATTCTGTTCCATCCTTTCTTCCCTATGCTATGGTAAGCATTTGCCCATAGTGAAGTAGCCTATTGAAATTTTCTGAAATTGTATGGATGGACGCAGCAGAACCCACAATGCTGTCCGTAGGAGGAAGAAGAAAATGTCAGAAGTGCTGAGCAAAATGAGCTAAGGAGCTTGGAAGTGAAAGAAAAGGTCCAAGACTGAATCATGGGGAAGTCAGAGAAAGCTGGAGAAATTTAAGCTTAAAATGTTTTCTGGACACTTCCTGTATCAGGAAATGAATACTAGATTCTAGAAGTGAGAGCTGCATTCAGATAATATTTTTCTTTGGACTTTGGTATTTGTTCAAGCAAAAATGGGATTTTTTATGTTTATGGAATTTGCTGCTTATCATGATGCACTAAGATTGTCTCTCTATCCTGGAGACCTCTAAAAAAAAGGTAATACAGTCATATAATTGTTAAGTCTGGAAAAGATCTCCAAGACCATTGAGCCTAACTGCTAATCTAGCACCACTGGGTTAACTCCACAAAACCATATTCCCAAGGGCCACATCCACACATATTTTTGAGCACTTCCAGAAATGGTGTTTACACCACTTCCCTGGCCAGCCTGTTCTATGACTGACCACCCTCTCAGTGAATGGGTAAATTTCACCAGAGTGACTCAGGCAAAACTCTGGAAACAGATTCTGGGAAAAATCTATTCTGTTGGGCACAGGAGTCTAAAAGGTGAATGTCATTTGGCTCTGAAGAGATGCTGAATTAACCATCCTTTAATCCATCTTTTTCAGATCCTTGTAGAACAAAAAGAGAAGGAAAGTGATCATCTAATCATCAAGCGACGGCTGCGATCAAGAATAGCAAAATAACCTTGCAAAAATGTGTTTATATTTCTTAGCTAGGACCTATTCCCATTGTATTATTCCAGCCTGTTGTATGTAGGAAGGAATAGATATTTAGTTATTCTTCAAAATCTGTATATAGTTGTATAGAATTGTTCTGACTCCATTAAAATTGTGAAGTTCAAAAAACCTTGTGTGTGAAACTTTTTTTGTTTTACTTGAAACAGTGTCTTTGGAAGTGTTCATAACTTACTAATCGTGCAGTAAGAGCTATGCCTGTGTGGAATGGTTTAAATTGTCTTTTTTAAGGCAGTCTATCTACCTTGACTTTGGGTGGAAAGAAATGAGTACACATTGATGCTTGTATATCCTTAAATTCTTCAAAAATATTGAAAAAATTGCTTGGCTCAACTTCAGCTCATTTTTGGTGAACCTTTTTTTTTTTTTCGTTCTTATGGCACTCCAGTTACAGACAAAGTGAAGGCTTCTGGAGGGGAAATGTGAGGACACTACTTCATAAAGGTCAAGCCTTTATCTTTGGCTAAAAGAAACAAGGATGAACAGTGGCACCATTTGATCAGAGAGGGGGTGACTTTCTTGAGTTCAAGTGTGAAAAAGGGAGCAGGATCTTTTTGGGATGATCGTTCAGTAACAGGACAGCTTTCCGTAGATAATGCAAGTATTTGAACATGGTCGAAACCTGATTCGAGCTGTGACAGAGTCAACCCTAAACTGCTTTAGGCAGAGGTGGCCGCGGGGTCCGTGCGGGCGCGCCGGGAGGTGGCGCCGGGACACCGCGCACGGGGAGCAGCCGCAGGGACGGCTGCGGGGCTGGCTGTGCTTTGTGCTGACCCTCCTTGGTCCCGTTCAGCCGAGCCTCGCGAAAGAACCCTCAGAGCGGAGCCTTGCAGGACTATATTCTCTTGGCCCTCGCCCTGCAGATCGTTTTCCCGCTCCTGCCTGCCCACACCCGCAGCAATCGGCAGAGAGACCTGGCACCAGGGTCAATGTCCCTTAAACTGCCTCAAAGCACCACCAGAGAGGAGTGCACGGGCTCTGTGCAAAACACCAAACACTAATCCTCCCCTCAGCGACCTTTAACGCTTTGGCTCTAGTCAGATGAGCCAGTTGAAAGGTTCTTGGCTGGCAACATGTCCCTGTGCAATCTTCTATAATTCAATTCCTTAAAGAATAGAAGCATGGAAGTAAGCTGACATGAGTGGGTTGCTTGAGAGTGTTTGACAGGAGCCTTAAAAGCAGCTGCAAATGGAATACAGTTTTATTTTCCGAAGAAAAGCAAATCACAGTTGCTGTACAAATTAGTTTTTCCTTGCTTGTAGACTTGTGATATCAAGGTTTGTGTTCTAAAGAAAAAGGATTGATGAAAAAAAAGAGAAGTTGTAAATTTATATTTAAATACCTTGTTAAGTTTAACTGCTTGGTGTTAATCAGATACTTCTGCATGCGGATGCCAATGTGGAAGTTAGTACTGATCTCAAGAGGGATCACAGAATCGTGTTCCCAGGAGAGACAGGCAGCTACTACACAAGTACTAAAGCAAGGAATTTATAGAAGTAGATGCATTTGAAATGAGCCATACTGGAGGTTTTTTAACCCGTTCCACGTATAAAAGTTAGAATATAACACTCAGAAGTTTGAATACTGTAAGACGATGCATCAATGTTTTATTCCACTGTGAAAAGTGTGTGCTGCATCCATCCTATATTACTTATTTTGATTTGGGTTTTAGGACAGCGCTGAAAAGGGCGGGAAAAATACTAACATGGGAGGCAAAAGTACCTAGAAAAAATAACCTAATCAGATAAAATCTGCTATCTCCTTCCAGAGTTAGAGACCTGGACAAATGCTTCCAGTAGACAGCAGTGTGACTCAGGACCAGATTGCAAAAATCAAACACTGTAACTTGAAGTGATCACAAGACCATTGAATCTGACTCTGATTAACTGCACTCTGTGAATAACTTAAGCTGATTTTTCCATTCCAGAAATCTGAAAGTTATTGACTATGTGACATTGGAGGCAGGGGCACAGTAGTGAACAACCTAGAACAAGACATGCTAGTTGGGTTTCACCTGTATCTAATATTTATATGTGATTATATCACAGAAGAGTTGTTTTTTTTTATTGTAACTGCATTTTCATCATAAGAACAGCCTAATTACTCTTTTCCACTGTGTAACACCTCTCGTCCCCCTCAACAGTGTATTTACTTGTGCTCTACTGCTACAAAATTGACCTTTTAAAAAGGTCAGTGTTTGGTGATTATCAGACTTATTTGTATGCATTTTCATAATGCACAACTGGCAGGGAAGATAAGTTCCTCTACTTAAAAGAGTAATTGAACATTTAACACAACAGTTTTATCAGTTTGACCCCCTCTGACAGTTAACTGCTGTGACAACAGGGTATCATCCAAAGTTATTGGCAATTTTTTGAGACACCCCGTTCAGTGAGTTCCATCCAGGCTGACTCTTTGTGAGGTGATGAGGGCAAGAGACATTATCACTACACAAATTCATTTCAGCACTGCTTTTTTGTTAGCAGAAGTCCCTAGCCAGGCTGTGGGCACTGCAAAGTAATTGGCTAAGGATCAGATAAACTGGCTGGCTTGTCCCTTCTACAAAGTCTCTGAGCTCTCTTGCCCTATGATAAGTGGAATAAAATTACCCACATTTATTCCCAGATACATCAGCCTTTTAACATTTAACATGATGTTACTTTTCAGGTTTTGATGAATTATTTAGACCATGATTTCATAGGAACTGAGATTTTGCATCTAAATGCAAGAAGTGTTTGGAGGTCTCAGGCTTTGCTCAACACATATAAGGTCCCAACTTCCTTCTCTGAAAGAAATACTACAATCACAGTCCAAGTATTTCCTTATTGGAAGAAACTTTTTATGATCATCTGTGGGAAATGATGTTTCAGTGATTGTTGAGATGCTGCTGCACAGGTTGACATTCTCCCTTCCTCCCCCAAGAAGCTCTGGCTTTATCACCATGATGTTTTGGACATGTTTTATCTCTATCTTTGTATCTGGGATTCAAGATCTTCATGAGGAAGTGATAAAAAGGACCATGCCCTTACTCTCTACAGAAGGAGCATGCTGCTTCTGTAATAGGAAAGTCTGAAAAGTGGCTTTGAAGGAATCTTGTGCTTTGAGCATTTCTGGGCTTTGAAGTAGAGGCAGTGACTGAATTCCTGAGGAAAGTGGTTTTACAGAGACACCTCTGTGCTCACAGGTATTTGAAAAAGTCACTTATTCCTCTTTTGGCGGGGAGGAATGTCACTAGGCCTGACCTGATAGCATTAAATGTGATGCTGATCCTCTTTGGAAAAGCACATAGCTGTGCCTGTTGAATGTCTCAGGAAGTGCTTCACTTGTTCAAGTGTTTCTGTCTTTCCTTAGTTGTGCTGAGAGGTCAGGAGAAAGACTCATTCTTTTAGTCACCCATTTAAGATTTCCTGTTCTGAAGTGCCAATCACCCAGCACTCGGATTGCAGAGCGCTGGGCTTTCTGCAGCCACCAAGAAACAATCTGGCGTTGCTTGCTTTAGGTGGTTCAAAGAAGAATTTTGAAATTAGGCAAGTGAAGGCTCTGTGGAAACCGTCAGCAAGATGTTCTGGATATCTTTCTTTCCAAGTAGTTTATCAAACTAACACCTGTTATCCAAATAATAAGTTTGAATGATCCTTGTTTTCTAAACAACAATTTCAACTGTTTTGAAAAAAAATAAATCTGGAGATAATGCTTTGAGCTTAATTTGTTTCATCTTTTTAATCATATAATGTCCATGTGTGAAATACCACATGGTATTTATTTCCACTACCATCTCTTGGTAATGTCAAGATGATTGGATAGATGTTCTCATCACTAATATTGACTGTTATACTTCTTGCTTATGAAAAAACACCCAGTGAAATGCTGACTCCTGCAGACACTGCTTATGCAAAACTGGAACACCGATTTCCCAGCAGGAAATCACTTGGACAGTCTCACACAAAGTAAGTTTTCTCTTCCTTGTAGATTAAATTTCATAAACATAGTCAGACTCTAGTGATGCAAATAAGGAATAAAAAATTAAATAGCAAGTACAGTCAGTCTCTTTAATTCTCATGACAGCTTTTGAAAGAAAAATCCTGGAGTTGAATTTCCCTTAAGCAGTAATTCTTGTTTACTAATGCAGTAAACATAACTGATGAAAAAAAATCTGTTATACAGATATTGCCAAAATACAAAGTTCTTCATAACTTAAACATTTCAGTCTTGTGGGAGGTAGAAATCTGTGTTCCAGTAAAAGATATGCAAGCCAAATTTCATGCAAGCCATATTTGCTTATCATTTGTGATTTACAGGCATTAAATGTCCTGCTTGATTCAAACACATGTGTAATATTTAATTCCCCAAAGATGTTGGAATTTCATTTTTACTTACAATGAAAGTTTCAAAAACCTGATTAAAATGACCTTTCTCACGTCCTCATTGCTTAGCATTATAGCTACTAGGGAAAGTGTAAATTAAATCTGGTACAGCACAGTCACACCTGGAGTTTTGCCAGGCGATCCTTTGGTTTGTGAGATCACAGGGCTGATTTTGGAGCATCAGAGGGGCCAGTCCCCATTCAGCCAGGCTACGGCTGTAGTGCTGAGCTGGTGCCTCTGAGCAGTTCCTGCTGTCTGCTCCGAGTGGCAGCAGCGCCCTGGACCCCTGAGCCTGGCTGGTCTGAACAACGACATGGCTGAGCTGAGCTGAGCTGAGCTGAGCGTCCCCTCTGCCTGCTGGAGCTGTCCCGTGGATCAGGCGCAGGTGTCTCACCAACACACACCTCAGCCTGGGCTGGTGTTTCCTGACTGGCACCTGGAACTGCTGCAGGGACTGGCTCACTCCGTGCTGAGGTTCTCCTGCTCTTGTAGGTGCCTGCAAAGTGCTGAAGTTGAGAGCAAAAGTCTCAGTGGACATCTTCTCTACCCTTCCTTCTTCTCCTCTCTTGCTCATTTTCTAATATGTTACAGCATTACAGAAATGGAGGCAGTGTTATTCTGCTGTTTATCCGTTCTCTTATAAAGATTTATGTTCTTTATCAGTATTTTGGTTTTACAGTTCAATAAAGCATCATCTATAGAAAAACAGCACTTGAGGGTCCATTGTACTACAGTTGGAATGGGCTGAATATTCCCAGTTCCCTTTTGATCTAACATTATTTCACTTCACTCCTTTTCTCCCAGCCTACGTGCAGAATCAAAATATCAGTCTCGGTTTTGTTTTTAACTTTACTGAGAGAGATTTTATTGCTAAAGCATAATAACACCTCTCACTTTTTTTTAAACATCTAATGTTTGAGATTTTGAAGATTCTGTTAGTTAACAAAATTATCTTATTGTTTAATTCAAAAACTGGGCTCCAGATCCAATGAGCCCTTAAATATTTTCTAATGTCAACACACAAATGACTGAAAGCTGATTAATTTATTACCACATGCACAGCACTGAATTGAATTAAAAGAGTAGGCAGAGAACTTCAAAACTACCTTTTACTTTTTCTTTCTTTAGACATATTTTTCTCTTGGTTGCTGTCAGGTTTTTTTGCATTAACTAAAGGCACAGGAAATACTAAAACAAAGCACAAATGGTTGGGAACTGGTCATTATAGATGCAGTGTTGGGCAACCCACTAAAACTACAATCAGAACTGACATTCCAGAACTCCAGAACTGAGACCACCAGTTATGACAGAATCAGAACGGATCAGGTTGGAAAGGACCACAGTGGGTCACTCCCTGTGTCCAAGCAGGGTCATCCCAGAGCACACAGCACAGGATTGTGTCCAGATGGCTCTTGAATATCTCCAGTGAGGGAGACTCCACACCCTCTCTGGGCAATCTGTCAGCTGCACAGTTAAAAAGTTCTTTTTCCTATTCAGGTGGAGCAGCCTGTGCATCACTTTCTGCCCATTGCCTCTTGTTCTGTGTACTTGGGTATCCTAGGTGCTTGGACGTCAGCCAAGCACCCTGGGTTGGCAGAGAAAACTGATATGAGAATGTAGCAGTTGTAAAACTTTAGATAAAGGAATCATTCTTTCATTCCTCACAACTTTGCTTTCCACTGCTGCCATTCACGTATGCACACACTAAGGACTAAAGCAGAAAGAGACCACATCATTGTGTTGGGAACATGCATCCCTTCTTGTTAGAAAATCCTATCCCAGCCTGGAAATTGATTTAATTTGTAAATCAAATTGGAACAATTTGCCTGTGTGGTAAATAAAATGCCTGTTTTAGCTGCTATATTTTTCCAGCTGTCCTGACTGACCTCTCACAGTGTGCCAAAATCTGTTCTTCAGTGCAATTTTATGTGATTGGGTTGGCTTCCATGGACATTTGTCTGCAAGCAGAATTTACCCCTGGTTTCATGAGGGACTGTAGTAAGAAGAAAATACTTTAGGAGACACGGCCTATGAATTCTGAATGAAAAAAAAAAAAAGTGTGGCTTGGAGTATGCCAAAACAACAAAAAGTTACGGTTTCATGGATGCTGATCAAAAAATGACTCCTGAAGTACTGAATTACTTGCTGGTGTTATCAGAGATTCATTGACAGGCAAGTGCTGACAAAGTGATTTTATTTAAACAAGGAGCTGGAGAAGCTGTTGGCAGCTGCTGTGAAGAGCAGAGCCTCAAACCAGCAGAAGCATAAAGCTTAGACTACCTCAAGTATTTTAAATAGTTTTTCATTGATGATGCTTATTCTCTGCAGTGCTCCCTTGTAGAATTCCAAACAATGAAGGGATGAAAACCAAACAAATAAAGCAAAACTGCCACATTTCTAGCCTTTTGCCCTTAGTGAACACCACAAACCTTTGACAAAAAGCAGTTCTGCAAGTCTGTCTCCACAATTTAGCTTCTCTTCCATACAGTTATGGTGTCAGTGCCTTTAGGACTAGAGAAACCTCACAGAACTCCATCAGCAGCCAGTGAGAGCAAAAGCCATCATGGCAGAAATCTGAATTCCCACTTCTCCCCAGTTTGATCTGTATTCTGTCAAAAGCATTCCCTAAAAGCTGTGAATTTATCCATGCAGCTAGGAAAGATAAAAATGTGAGGCTATACATCTGAGATGGTATTTATCTAAGTTGTCCATCAGCAAAAAGACTTTCTGGAGTCAGTGATGTAATTTTCCTGTAATAGAGATTAGCAGTGTCTGCAGGCTGTCAGGTGCTGTCTCTGGTAGAGGGGTACAACAAAAGCGTGAAATAATAACACATCTCTGGAAAGGATATAGCTAATTCTTAATTTCAACAGTAGCTGCAGTCAACTTTTGTGGGAAACAATCCTCAGAAAATGCCCTACATTGCATATCTCTGTGAGATTTATTTTTCTCTTTTAAACAACACAAACTTCAGAAAACATTCAGGCATAAACATTTCACGTTTGTTTTGAACTTGCTGACTTCAAATGCCTTTCGTGTACTTTTTTTTTTAAATTTTGACTGTTTCTGTAAGATTTGCAACAGAAAATTAAAGGGAAAATAGGGTGGATTACCTCCATGAAAATTTCGAGAAAGGACTAGTGAGTGGAATCAAAAAGTCTTGAATAAAGGAAAAAAAGAAAAAAAAAAGTTATAGGAATAAGAGACTGAGAAACTGGAGTAGGGTTGGATCAGATATGTTTTTCATGAATCAGGTCTCTCTGCTGCATCCATAGCAGACAGTAGCCCAATTTGGTATCAAAGCCCTTCACAACTGGAGTCCAGACCCTTCTGGAAATCTAGTCCAAGAACTCTTTACCCTCAGGTTTCCCTGCCCTCTGGATCTCTTTGCTGCAATATCAGTTCATTGTTCCTTGTTCTGCCCTCACAGGACATAGCTCCTTTATAACTACTTCAATGCATTTAAAGATCATCTTTTGTGCTCTGTGATGTTCAGGCTTTCTTGAAAACCCATATATTCTAGATGTCTGCTCATTCCCTGCTCTCTCCTTTTGTTATCCCCAATGTGGGTGTTCTCCTGGTCTCCATCCTGCCCCAGCTCCCCCTGCCTCACAGCTGCTGGCTGGCTCTGGCAGGAGGTTGGTTTGGAGGTGGCTGCCAGCAGGTTTGTCCCCAGGGTACTGAAACCCTGACATGCTGGGCTAGGAAGGGTGAGGAGGGTCAGGGTCTTTGGCCCTGAGGCAATCAGTGTCTTGCCCTGTGGTGCAGCTGGGGCACTGCCCAAACCTGGAGGGCATGAGAAGAATTGGCCACTTCACAGGACACCGGGGTACATGTCATTTAGCTTAGATGTCATTTTGGCTCTGTGTAGCTTCTTGCTTTAGTGGAGCTTTTATAATCTCAGGGGAGGTTTGAATCTGTTTTCTCTAGAGACAAATATTTGCTATATGTAATGAGATTTATGTGCTTGTGAGGAAAAAGCTAACAAAGTAATTTTCATCTGCTTTTAACTATGAGACTTCAGGCTCTCCAGGGATAAATAACAGTAAATAAAATACATAAATGATCATAAAAAGTCTCTCTATCGAGAGATGGATTTTTACTTTGTGTAAACTGGACCATAATTTTGCTCTGTAGAGAGAATAAAAACGAATTGTTGCAAGATGTGCTCCACCTGTAGTCTTCCCGTGTTGGCACATAAAACTTAAGGTAAATTTTTTCATCAGAAAAAAAGATCAGTTGTCAGGAAATGCTGCCATCAGCCTCCTCTAGGACAGAGCAAGGTTATTCTATTAATTACAGTTCCAGTCACTTGTCTTACTAATGTCAGTCTTTATCCACAATATTCCACCTCAATGAGCAGCTGAAGACAAGCAGCATTACAAGATTCTTGTTTCTGTTTCAAACACAGAATGAGCTAACTATGGATGTGTCTCAGCAGCTGCAGTGTGTCCTCCAGGGAAAATCCTGGTTTGTGCCTGAGATTCAGGAGGTTTCATCTCAGGGCTGCTGTGGGGACTGCTGCAGGAGAGGGGTGCTGCTGATTTAGGGAGTAGGATCAGGGGGTACAGGGCCCACAGGTGATTTGAGAACACAGGAGCACAACAGTGGGTGCAGGGTTGGATGGATGGATGGATGGATGGATGGATGGTAGGCATGTCTTCTAGTGTCTGGTAGTAACGTGCTCTGCTTTTTGAACTAAGGCTGGGGTTTCACAGAGACCACTGTAGTCAGAAGCACATCCAGACAAATTCATCCAGTCTGTTGGGGGAGCAAATTGTGTGAAATGCAAAGAGGATGAAAAAGCCAGAGGTGAGGAGGAATGTAGGGATCACCCTCTACCAGTCATATTTTCAGTAAAAACTATCATGCCCCTCTAGTGTCACCAGACTTTTCTTAGCATGGTGTATCAAACATAGTGGGAAGAATATTGCCCTGAAAAGTTATTACAAAGCTGTCCCATCATGCCTGCCCTTTCACCTTTTCCTTAGCTTGATTTAAATTACTGGATTTATTTTTTTGTCTCTATGTCTCTATCTCAGTATGTGAATTGACCCACACTAGAATTTCAGTACCAGTTTCACATAAAAAAGGCAAGAAAATTTTTTCTCTTAATTTCTTGGTGGTAGATGGCTAGTTGTGCCTTTGGTGCCTCAGGTGTTATGGGAAGAGTTGGAACTGTGGAAAAGAATCCTAACAGGATGTTAAAGCACAGAAATGGTTAATAAATTAATGTTTCTGAAGAGCTAATATGCTTGTGGTGTACTTGGATCTGTAATACTCTTTTGGAGGTGGAGGTACACAACATCATGTGTACTCACAATCTCCAGGTAAACACTGATATATTGCTAAGTCTATAGAAACACTAGAAACATAGGAATGTAATTATGAAACAATGAGAACTAGATTTGTGGTAAAGAATACCTCCTGAATAGCTTCAGACAGTTTATTATGTATGGCATTTGTACTGCCCTTTATAACTCTGTTTTGGGGAGAAGTCTCACTGATTTTTTGAACCTGTGGTTTGCTCAGTTCCTGCAGCATGCTGAAATCTCAGAATTCACACGGCTTAAGCTTCTGTCCCTCTCAGCCTCCCTATGGAGATAATCTGAGCAGTTCTGTGAAAACACAGCAAGCAGTCAGCAGCTGATAGTCTGTGAGTATTTATCAGTGCTGAAGGCACATTCCTGTCTCTAGGGTAGGTGAGAACTGCCAATCTCCCAGGGTTTAGCAAACTCTTCTGGGGCTCCCAGACAAATCAGTTTCTGTGCAGCCCTTCACAGATTTACACTGGCCATAAATCAAGAGCTTTCTATTGTGTTTCCTTCACCACAGCTATGCAAAAAAGAGGGAGAAATTGCACTAAATTCTGCAATGAAAAGCCTTTCCCTCAAATGCAGTTTCTGCTTTAGATGAAGTACCTACAAAGCAAGGAAACTCTTGCTGATGCTGCTTGATAACTCTGGGCTGAGGGGTTGCTTTCTTACAGTGTTTGGGGATGGGATAGACACCCCTTTTTCCTCCTGGTTACAGGTTTTTCTTCTCCTTGATTGCACCAGCTGTTGGCTGGGAGTGTGGAAAGGACAATTGAAGAGCCTTGCTGTGGCCCTGCTCAGACCTCCCCTCTCCCCAGTCATCGATGGCTGCTGCTTTGCTCAGGCTGAGGGCTGGAAAGGCAAATGTCTTAGTGCCTGTGGAGCAGTGTTGACTACAGAAAATCATATAAACTTGAAAAAGTCCCTTTCATGTCACAAATTTCTAGGGAGAAGTATAAGAGCTAGGGTCTACTGCTACTTGTTGACTCTCAGCAGAATTATTTACTGAGGTAAATTGATTCAAGGTGTGAGAGCTCACAGGGATCTCTGCAGGGGTAATTTGCTGCCTGAGGAGTTGTTCAGGCATTGGTGATCATGAGATGTATTCAGGACAGCTGAAAGCAGTAGGGAGAGAGGTGTTCTGGGGCTGGAGAGAAGGGATGTGTGGTGAGGAAGTATGTGGCACCGGAGAGTAGAAAAGGAGACTTTGAGGAGCAGGTACTGGTCTGCTCTACTGAGGGCAAGTTTGGAGCTGTGCCTGCTGAAGACACGGAGCAAAATCCTGTAGCTTAAGGTCCCTGATAGGTGAGAGCTGGATGTTCATGTTCTTCTTTCCATCTTTTATCAAATCTAAAGAGGTTAATACTTTTCCTCATCTGAAAAGTGTTTCTGCTGTTTGAGAGGTTATTGAAGAAGACTTCTAATGTAGGCTTTATCTTCTGTGGTGCAGAAAGGGATAAAAATACTGAAGATGTTTCAGATTCTCTGATCTTGATTTAGCCTGTATTTTGTAATACTTTATTTCGCTTCAAAGACTGCTGTTGTGCTTACATAAGAACTGAAGTAAATGTTTTAAAGAACAGTTATTTCTGTAGCAGTTGAAAAGATTGTGCTTTTTCTGGTGTGTTGGGCTGTGCGTTCAGTGCTGGGGAAGTGAATACTTGACTGAGAATTCCATTAAGTTTGTGATAATCTTTGGGCTTTCATAAGTGCAGTATGTTGGGTTTTTTTGTATTTTGGCTAGCAGATTTTAAAATAAATGTGTAGGCAAATGTTATGGTGCTGTTAAGGCATAAAGCATTTGAATGTAACTAAATATTAAACAGAACTGTTTGTTTTGCTTTTTGTCACTTAATTTTGAGTGGAAGCCCTGAGTTTTGCTGAACCACCTTGTCGTGAGTTGGAGCAGACAAATCACTTCATGTCTTGTATGAAGACTGCCTCAGAAAAAAAAATTGTAGTAACTAACACACTTGAAGCAGGTGCTCTCCTAAAGAAGCAGCCTTGAAACAACTGCATGATGTTTAAATGATTTGGGGGTTTGAGGTTCCATAGCTGACTTTGAATGTGGTTTTCTGTTAAGAGTTCTGTCAAACCTCCTTGATTTTGTAATTCCTTTGACTCTTATTGCAAGCAGTCCGGGCTGGGAGTAACAACAGACTTTCTTGGAATGTGACAGTCTGAAATACCAAGTTGTTAGCCAGAACATGGAGTTTTCATGAAGAGTATGATTCCTCTCACAGTTCTTTATTAATTGTCGTAAGAACTCAATTGTAAAAGAATAAACAGCAAGAACTGGAATCAAAGCCTTTGGCAGGTGGGGAAGGAAGGACAACTCCACCTGAAGTCAGCTGTGTTCAATAAGGGATGATTGCCTTCTGTAGGTCTGGTTTATGTCAGTATGGGCCCTGCCAATATAAAATCAGGTGTTTCTGTTTGGATTCTGATCTGTGTTAGCTGTGCTTCATTTGTGACACCTGTGGATGGTACTTTCAGCAGGTGGCTAAAGCAAAATCTGTCTGAAATGTTAAGTGGTACAAAGAGGAGGAGATACAGCCATGAGCAGTAGCGTTTTCCCTGGAATCCCTGTCTCCCTGTGGAGGGACAGAACTGACTCTGGCAGAAGGGTGTTTTTTCCTGCTAGTTGTTTCTAGCTGCAGGTCAGTACAAAAGGTTTTGTTGTTTTCTTAGATCCATTTTAATTCTGTCACTAAATGCAGTAATGGTTTGGTAAAAGCTTACATTTATTCACAATACTGGTTTCAGCAAGAACCAAACATCTGAAAATGTGGACATATACAGGGATTTGCACAACTTTACCTACACTCTGAAGGTGGTGGTAGCCAAAGAAGATGCCTGCAAGTCCTTCTGGGTGCATTGGGTGTAACTGTGCTGTCAGATTAGTTGGGGCTGTGTAGAAGAGCTGTGGGACTTGCATAAAATGAGGTGCTTTTGGGTCTCAGCTTACTGGTTTTGTGCTACTGTGCTTTGCACATGGGAAGACCCAGTTGGTTTTGCTCAAGCACCAGTTGCAGCTCCTCGCTGCAGAGATGTGGAGGTGAGCCTCCTGTAGATCATCTTCAGCTGGGAAAGTGGAGATCAGTGGGACTTCAGAGGTAATGACAGGTAATTACTGTAAAGTGGGCTGATGCCACTGTGGGAACCAACAGAACTTTGAAGCTTATTGTACAGAGGCTTATTTCTGTGGGTGGGGGGACGTGGGCAGCAGAAATGTCAGATGTTGCTTGAAGAGACCAGAGTTCAGAGAGGGAAATACGGGATTTTTACTCAGATACTGCTTAACTTGCCATCCTGGAACAGTACTAAAAATTGTTTGACACTCTTAATTTTTAGTTAATAAAGCTGTTTAGATACCTTTTAAAGTACTTTTTTTTCCCCCTGAAAAATGTAAGATCCTAAGCTCTTCTAAGAAA
>VYZP01048610.1:25538-47165 GCA_013400635.1 Hypocryptadius cinnamomeus | reverse complement strand
AGTTGGACTCAATGATCCTTGTGGGTTCCTTCAGGATATTCTGTGATTCTATCACTGCTGTACTTTTGCGGGAGAATATCTGAATCTGATCTTTTCAGTCACAGTTACGTGACTAAATAAGCACAAGTTGTTGGGTCAAAGGGAAGAGTGACTTGTATGTACTGATTCCAAAAAATTGTTGCACGTACAACAAAGAACCCTGAGAGCTTTTTTGCTTCCATCTGTGCTCTGACAGATACAACCCTGGACATCAACTATGTGCCTGAACAACATACAGTCAGATTTACTGCTCAGTGTTGAAGCTTGAGACATATGGCTAGTGTAGAATGACTGTTCAAACTACAGCTGGGTCATGAACACAGGTCAGCAGCACAGTTTTGGCAACCTTCCTGTACTAAAGCCCTTATTGTTTGTTTTCCTTCAGATTCTTGGCATGGCCTTCTCCATGACACTATTCCAGCAGATTCACAGGACTGGCAAAAAATATGATGCCTAAAGCCTCGGAAACATTATCACATCAACCCTTCTGTCTCATCATAAAATGAACACAAAGAATGACTGCAAGGAGCATCACGCCTAGCCCTGCTGAGGAAATCCGTCCCATTGACAGATCCACTTCGTTGTTACTTGTTCAGTTATTATCACAACTTATTTGACTCTTTTTTTTTCTTCTGTTTCACATTTGCCATTTATTTGCCAAAGAGGGGGGAAACTCCCCAAACGGATTTTCTACACGAAATCATAGTCTGCTCTAAGAATGTTTCTTAAGAAAATGTTTTGCTCTACTAATCCATGCTATATGTGCAAAAATTACGTGTGTTTGTCTTCAAGGGAGAATTCTTCAAAGTCTTCCATTAGGTTTTCAACCCTTATGTCTGATTTACTGGAAGACTCGGAAAAGCCACTCTAACTGAGAGTCCTAGGAATTGGAGCTGCTTTGCTTTGCAGCTTCTTGTACCTTACGGTGTATACTTTTTTATTATGATAATGATGATTATTATTATTATGATGGATATAGCTTAGAATTTAGTTGCCTGACTTATAACTTCTTACTGTTTTTGGTTTTACACATCTATTGTACATTAATTTAGGAACCGCTGTGCGATCTCCAGAGGACGTGTTTTGCAAAGTTGATAGTAGGTGCGGGCAAAGACATAACTTTTCTCAAGGCCATGGGGAGGCAGCATCTACTTTTATCAGGGCCTTGATGCCCTTACTGTAACAAAGGTATTTCCTTTAAAATCAGAGACGCTTTCCTTAGGTGGAATGCAAAACCTTCCCATTGGACCAGATGATGAGCTTCCTACTTCTGCGAGGCAAAGTTCCAATGCCTTTACTCACCCAAAGCAGTGCCTGGCTGCTTTATGTCATGCTACTTTGAAAGCTAAAAGCACTGACTAAGCAAGTTACTGCCAGCACAAAGGAGAGAGATTGCAGTCTGACCTACTGGCAGCAGACTTCACTGACTGAGTTGTCTGCTTCAAAAAGTTTGCCCAAGGCATGGCAAGCTGCTGGATGTGAAGGAAGGGGATGGCAATTTGATGGCACGATTGTCATGCCTTCGTGGTAGGGATTTCCTCAGGCTAATGATAGCTATCTCCCTGAGCTAGAAAAGACACTTTGATTATGAGTGATCAGATGATGCAGGAGAGGGGCAATTTCCAGAACAGCACTCAGAGATGGTCTGTATTGGCACATCTCTAGTACAGAATTGTTATTTGCTGACAGATCACAAAGTTCATCCACTGGGATAGTTTACTCAATGCATATTTTTACCAACATTCCTGTTAGAAAACTTGAACGTGTATTTCTCTACTTTGAATGCTTCTTTATTGCAAGGGGCCCCCACTTGCCCATTGTTACAGGTTTTTGCTGTTTTGTGAAGGAAGAAGGAAAGGCTCAGACCATGGAGGATGCTCTGATTAAACTTCAGTCAGGGCTTGACTCAGCCCTAAAATAAACACTGATTTTTGCATGGACAGCTGTCAGAAGTGATTTTCAAAGGTTACCTTATCCAGTGTCACGCCCAAAGAGGTATTGACACATAGGTGAGATGGGGTTCACTATGACATTATTGGGCTGAGTTTCAGAAACTATTAGGATGGAGATTTTGTGCCTTTCAGAGCCACGCCATCTCAAACTACTCCTCTGGTAAACAAGATTCTATTAATGTCCAGTCTGAATATTCATACTTCAAGCTCTACAAAGATGTAATTTTCATTGTATCATTCAGCCTGTCTTTTCCTTGTGGGCTGAAGTAGCTGTTGAAACACCTTATATCTGGGAGGGTTTAGTCCCCTATTTATCTTCCTAATAAGTCCTGCATGCATCTGTACATCTGGCAGCAGTAGTGTTTTGTGTGACCTATGTGTCACTTTTTTGAGTTCCTATGAAATCAGTGTGACAGGAAGGAGTGTGAATGTGTGGGAGGTAGAGATAAATTTGGGGGTTGCAGTGAAGAAGAAGGTTACTATTCTTAGAGCACAGCCCTTGCCCATATGAGCACAATGCCCAAATTTCACAGGGCTCTGGTTTCCCACTGAAGCAGACAAGGCCATATGGGTTCAGCTATTTCACTTGGATAGCCTTTGAAGGAGTCAGGGAAGAAGCAGAGGGAAAGCACAGAAACTGAATCCAGTTTTACTTCCATTTCTAACAAAAATTGGGACCAGGAGCATCTGAGCCTCACTGGAGATGGCTGTTCCATGTTGAAGAAGGGGCTCTGATGCCCAGTGTATCTGCTGCTACATGTAAGACTGTATCCAAAGTTGGTAAGATGTGTTCCCATTTTTGCAAGAAAAGACAGGATGGTTTTCGTCTGATGGCTCCACTGCATTCTCCCTTTGGGCAGAGGTGCTTAGCTTTCTCTAGATTTTCTGGTGCTCAAAAAGAGCCAGGTGCAGGGCTGAGTAGGAGCATCATCTCTGTCCTTTTGGGTCGCACAGTGGTACCTGCCGCATCTTACATTTTAATCTGCAGTCAGTTTTTGTACAAAAATGGTAAAATATATTAGTGAAAGTAATAAGGAAATAAAAGATGTTTATGAGTAACTCAGAGATGAAATGTGTAGTTGCAAACTCAGCTACTTTGCCTTCCATCCAAACTTATTTTTCTAGAATGCTTCATTCCATTTCACGATCTAGAAGCATAGATCCTGAAATCTTTTTTTAATGACTACTTTAGGCATTTTAAGCACAGTATTAAGTGAGATAGTTACATGAGCTTCATGTATTCATCTCTATGAAGCCACCTACAGGAGAGGAGTCAAAGCAGGACTGATTTGTGTTTCTGGCTGACTCTCTGATGTGGGAGGTGATGACAGACATCCTCAAAGAAGCAGAAAGGTAATACCACTTTCCAGACAGCAGAAAACAGCGCTGGAAAGTGTGAGGTTGCAGCAGTCAGTTTGTCAGAGAAGGCACTAATTGTCCTGTAAACTGGTCAAACGGAGCTTTGACTCATGTATGTATGCACTTTTTTTGCTTATGCTGGTGGGTGGCTGCCTGTGTGTTTTCCCCAAATGTCACTCTGATTATTTAACTATAAGTTTTTAGCATGTTTTTAAATAAAAACTGATACTGAGTAAAAGTATCTTTAATATACACAAATATTGATTTGTATAAATGCATACCTCCCTGTATCTCTAATTCATGAAAGCACAGTTCAAATCTGTGAAAGTGCTGTTTCTCTGAGTGTTCCTTCAGACTGTAGCATACCTGCTGTCTTACTGTCCTTCATGCCCGGGAGCTGCCATAGAACTTAGGCAGAGACAAAACAGGAGAACTGCCTGAAGAAGCTCTGTTTCAAAGCTGATGAAGTGTGAATTAGCAGTGAATTCTGCTCACTCCTGGTGGTACCAAGGCTGTTTGTTACAGGAAACCCAGGTGGAAGGCACTCAAAAAAAGTACCCATAGCTAAGTAGCATGTGAAATGCTAAAAGACAATGACATAGATGTCTCTGAGATGACAGAAGATGCCTTGGATATGTCATGCTTTGAGTTCCTGGACTATGGCTACGTTGGGCCAACTCTTCTATCCTGCGTCCACCTGCTCCATTTCTGTGCATGAAATACAAACTCACACACAGGGAGGGTGCAAGCACAGAAGGCAGCCAGACTGATCCTCATGGTCTTTCCTGGATGACATATTGGTCAGGCATAGAAAAGGCAAGGAGGAAAAGGATTTCCCAGCAGATGGCTCTTGGGAGCAGCATGGAATAGGCCACACATAAATCTGATGTAACTTTTTTCCATAAGTTGAGCAGCTTCATCCTGTAGCTGGCATGGGGAAACCTGGAGATGTTTGCCTCTGGGCTAGCCATCTGTTGTGCAGTAGAGAGTAGACACTAAGAAACAACATGCCATTCCCACTGGGTGATGTTTGCACCAGTGTTTCTTCTATGCAATACCTACTTTCGCCTTTATATGAAAGATTTTTACTAGGATGATATAAAAATAAAGGATTTTTTAAAAGGTGCCTCTTTCAGCTCATTTGTCTCCTAACTCCACCACCAAAACTGAAAAGGGACCAAAAAATTAAAAAAAAAAAAAAATTCCAAAAGGTAACTTATAGAGATCTATTCCAGTTGCACTGCAGCTGAAATCCAGAGCTCTTGAAGTTGTTTCATTTGTGAAAAGATTCCTCTCCCCTCCCTCCACCCCACCTTCCCCAGTTCTCTCTCATCCTTCAAAACAATATTAAAACAGAAAAAGGTGTGAAAAATCCTCAAATAATGGAAAAATGGTTTTGAGAGCCTGATACAGGAAAGAGATTGCAAGGGTCACAGAGAACACAGAATGGCTGAAGTGAGGACAAAATAGTAGAGAGCTTGAAAGACATTCAGAGGACACTGACAAGTCTTGGACAAAATGTGAACACTGATTAACACTCAGATAGAGATTGATTACAGAATAGCTCTCCAAATGCCAGGAAAGTAGAAGATAGGCTGAAAGATCCCCAGATGAAACAGGAGCAAAGCAGAAGTGAACAAAGCAATGGAGAGTCCGAAAGAGATTCTGAGTGCATACACTAGCCTCAGGGAAGGGAAGAAAGTCTGTAAGTGCTCAAGAAAACAAAATGCAGCAGTGTCAGAGGCCAAGAAAGAAAGAGATAAGGCAAAGAACCACCTCAGAGAATACAGAAGAGGCTCAGCGATAACAAGAAAGTATCAGAACTATTAAAGGAGCTCCAGACTACTCACTAGTACCAAGGGTGGCCTCAAGAGAAGATGTAAAAAGAAGGGGAGGGGAAGAAAGATTGATAGTGTTCCAAAGAGTAGCATCAAAGAAGGGAAAAACAGCCAAAAATCTGTAAAAGACTCAGAGAACACAAGGTAGCCTCAAAGAGGCAAAGAAACTAGTAGAAACTTGAAAGAACCACGATGAACGCACAAGAGAATTTAACAATAACAAGAAAGTATCAGAGATTCTGAAAGTGCTCTAGGAGCACTGTATGCCTGCAGCTGCTAGGAGAGGAGAGAGGCTAAAAGCACAACGGAAAACAGCCTTGGGGAAGGGAAGAAACAAGCATGAAGGCTGAAAAAGTCCCAGGAGAAAGAAGAGAAGCCGCTGAGATGCCATGAACCTTGAAGGAAAACTAAAACAGCCCCAGAACATCCAGTCAAACTTCAGAAAGAGGGGCTGAAGGGTGAGTGGGATTGTGAAACAAGCAGAAAGACTGAAAGTGCTCTGAAGTCCCCTTAGTGAGAGGAAGGAAGAAACTGAAAGACAGCCAAAGCAGCTTTGGAGGGGCTATGGAAGAAGTGGTGAGGTTGGGAGAGTCCCAAAGAACTAACCAGCCTCGCAGATACTGAGAGATTAGAAGAAGGCGGGAAAGAACCTCAGAGAAGAAAGTAGCATAAAGTCTGCAAATGTGAAGGATAACAAAGATTAGCTTCAGAAAGGTGGAAAAAGGTAGGTAAGAAAGAGTCCCAGAGATCATACAGTAGCCTTGGAGAGGTGAGAAAATACAGCAGAAAGACTGAAAGAACCTTGAGAGTGCAGAGAGTAGCTTCACAGAGACCAAGAAAGAAGCCGATATTAAAAGAGTCGAAGGAGGGCCGACAGTACCACTGGAGGGCCACAAAAGGAGGAGAGATACTAGAAGAACCCCATTGCATGCAGAGTATCCTTAGGGCAAGCTTTCCCAGTTAGGCTGGACAACCTATTGGAAAACATGCTCTCATCCTTGTTCCTCAAAGCAGGGGTCCATTGCCATAAAAGCCAAAGCTCTGTCTGCAACACTGGCTGTGCAGTCAGGTCTTAACCCACAGGCTGGGGGCTCTCCTGCCCAAGCTTTGCCTTTCCACTGGCAGGACCAAGGAGAACAGTGCCTGGGCTCCGGTGCCCTGTAGCCTCTCTTGGTGTGACTGAGGTCTCCCTTGACAGTAACACTGGTACACACATGGAGGAGGCCAAAGTCCAGACATGCTTTCGTGCTCTCTGCAGCAGCCCCAAGTCTGACCTCCCTGCAATCAGGATGTCATGTGAGGTATAAACAAGGTCAGTGGATGGGTGCCTCTGTATCCTGTAGAAGGCATCTCCAAGCAGTGTCCCAGCACTGGCTCAGGCGTGGGGCAGATGCAGCTGGTTGTGGTGCATCCCTTGGCAGTTCAGAGCATCCTGAGGAGTGGGGTGGTGAGTACATGGATTACAGCTCGGATGCATGTGTGTGTGCACATTTGAGTATGGGAATGTGCTGTAGCTGTGTGGAAGCCCGACTGTGTGTACACCAGAGAGACTCTGGAGATTTTCTTTTCTCACTTTGTGGCAGGTTGACCCTCACCCACAGCTAAGCACCACACAGTATCTCACTCACTCCTCCCTGAAAACCACAGCAAAAGTGAGAAACTCACAGGCTGAGATAAATACAGTTTATCAACTGAAGGAAAGAGGAAGGGGAAAAAAAACTGATGCAAAAGCAGACTGATGTCCAGTCAGTCTCTGAGCAACGGCTGCCTTCCCAAAATCTCTCTCTCCTCAATTTCTGTTACTGTGCATGATATTGTAGAGCATACAGTATCATATGGGTCAGTTTAGGTCAGCTGTCCTGCTTGTGTCCCCTCCAAATTCTCAAATACCACTGAGTGGGGGGTTAGTGGGAGTAAGAGAAAGCTTTGATGCTGTGCAAGCAGTGCTCAGCAATAGCCAGAACACAGGTATATTACCAGGGCTTGCTTTAGTCACAAATCCCAAATGCAGCACCATACAGTTTGCTACAAAGAAAATTAACTCTATCCCAGCCAGACCCCAGTACACTCTTAAGCATCACTTGAGTGCTGGTGGATGGAGACATCATGAGAATCCACAGAGATGTGAAATGCAACTTTGCCTCTTCTTCTTATGAATACCTATCCTCCCCAGACTTCCCAGAAAAACACAGTCTCCCAACCCCACAGTCTGCAGTGTGGCATTGTCTCTGATCATCCCAGTCTTGCTCACCACATTCCCCAGGCACAGAAGAAACTATGGGTACTTGCTTGTGCTGCCTAATGAAACTGGGCTCAAAAGTACTCTGCAAATGCTCCTCTCTCTGCAGAGATAGTCCAGCCCAGCACAGGCAGCAAAGATGGACAAGCTGTTCCCTACATAAGTGTTATTCACTTGGAGGTGAGGTGGACAGGGATGCCATATCCAGACATTGAACAAGGTTGCAAGTAATCCCTGCAGCCCTTCCTAGGTTGCAATGAATGATGAGAGAGGAACACATCAGGCTATGGATAAGTCTTTTTTCTCTATATAAAGAACTAATGTGTATATTCAAATCTCAGGCTGATGGAGTCCATTGCAGACATGTACAAAGAAACAAACACTATGCATACTCCACATAGGAAGGTGTTACGGGTTAGACTTTTTCTTTCTTTCTTTCTTTTTTCTTTCTTTCTCTTAGGTAATTTTGTTGCTGGGAGATGATGAATGGACAATACTTATAAGACAAAAGACCTAGCTGGATGTCTTTGAATTCCACTGAAATGGTCCTGGGGGAGGAGGGGAGAAGGGGTGCTAGTAGCTGGGGAGTGACTTTTCTGGCTCTCTCCAAGATGAGTACTGAGTACTACTCATCTTGGGAGATGCAGAGATACTGTGAGAGGTCAGGGGGCTTACTGAGACTTGGCTGGGGGTCAGGGGCTGCACTCAGCCCCTTGTGCTCTCAGCAACTGGAGGGGAGAGCGGTCACGTGTGGGGAGTGGGCACCTGTGTTTCCCTAGGCGGGGCTGCACTGAGGTTTGCTATGGACGAGCTCGCTCACGTGGCTGCTGGCTGTAAGTTTTGCAAGGGCACAGTCAGTTTTGCATCTCCCCTCTGGACCCTCGCTTGAGCCGCCGCGGCCACGAGGGTGGGCGGCTGAGCTGCCGCCACAGCGCCCCCTGCAGGCGTGGGGGAATCACCGCAACAGCCCTGCCCGGCCGGGAGCCAGCAGCGCCCCTGCCGGCCGTGACTGGAACTGCACCGAAGCGGAGGTGCCTGATAGGCGAGAAAAAGCTGGTACTGGGCTCCTGGTTTTGTTTGGAATTGCTGCTGTTGTGGTTGTTTGTTTGCCTTCTTATATATAGTCTAGTAAAGAACTGTTATTCCTGTTGCCTCATCTCTGCCTGAAAGCCCTGTTATTTCTATGTTTTAATGATTTGGAGGGAAGGGGGTCATATTTTCCATTCCAGGATGTAGCCATGATATTTTATGAAAAATCCTATTCCCAGGATTTTTCCCCTGAGAAGCTGAGGAGCCTCAGCAGAGAAATGTCAACAATAATTATCTGCTGCTGTGGAATGCAACAGGTGCTTTCTCAATTAGTCCATGTGGATTGTTTCTACTTGATGACCAATCATGGTCCAGCTGTGTGGACTCTCTGAGCAGTCACAAGATTTTGTTATTGATTCCATTCTATTCTTGCTAGCCTTCTGATGGATCTTTTCTCTCTATCCTTTTTAGTATAGCTTTAATATAGTATTTTAATATAATATATATCATAATATAATAAACCAGCCTTCTGAAACATGGAGTCAAGATTCACGACTCTCCCATGTCCTTGTCCCTCGGGAACCCCGAGGGTTCCACTGCAACACCAGGAAGCTTCCTGCCTTCCTGGGCAGACACCCGTCTCTTAAACCAGGACATAAGGGAAGTAGGGTGATGAGTGAAGTTCAGTTGTTAGAACAACACAGAGGGAGCAGCACCACAGGGTCGGTGAGAACCAGCCCTGTGCAGCTGTTCATGTGTCATATGTGAGAAATCGTGCTGGTGCTGGCAGACTCACTGCTTTTGAGGTTATCTCATTCTCTGACTGTTTGACTCAGGTAAGCAGTCATTATGCAGTCAGCAATGCTGTGCCAGCCTAGAAAAGGTAGGAGTCAAAAATTAGTGCAGGTATTAAAGTGTTCTTCCTCGTGGGTCTTCTATGTTCATTTCCAGAGAGAAACAAACAAACGAAAAGCTCTCTGCTTTTTGCAGCTGCTACAAGCGCATCTATTTTTATTTAAAGTCTCTTAATGTCAGCTGAAGATTTGGAAATTTCCTGGACTCCTCCTCCCTGCTGAAAAAAACTCCAAAAACCAACAGCAACAATAACAACAAAAAACCCACCAAAAAACCCACAAAACAAACAAACAACAAAAAAAAACCCAACAAAAAACCAACCAAACAAACCAAACAATCCAGGGATGGTGGAGCTCATTCTACCCATAAAAGGAGACAGGCAGCTGGCAATTTTAAGCAACCAAGTAATGGTGAAGTATTGGATACGAGAGTGAGACAACCAGGGGGAAAAAGAACATCTAGGAATGTGCAAGAAAAGTGAAAGGAGACAAGGAAGTCTCTAGGGTGTGGGTTTTATTCTCCATTAATAAGGGGTGGAACATGTACTGCTTGGGATAATGGCTTTCAGTCAGTATCACAAAAAAAAAAAAAAAAAAAAAAAAAAAAAAAAAAAAAGCATCGAAGAACTGAGATGTTCCCAGACCTTTTCCATCTCCCACAGAGTGCAGAATAGGCATAGCTGGGGAAAGCACAGCAGGAACAGGGCTAGAAAAAGATCTTCTAGAAAACAAGGACACAGGAGATTCAGGTTAAGAAAAATCACCTGACACATCTAACAGTTCCTTGGACAACAAATCAAGAGGATGTAGACTTTCAAGGAAAGAATGTAAAATAATATTCTTCTACAGATTCCTCCACATCTCAAGACCAATGCCATATTTGAGGTGGACAGCCATGGCCTCCAGGTGTGATGGTCTGTAATAAGCAGAGTATTTCCTCAGTCTCTTCTCTTGCCTCTGGACAACTGCATTTGTGAGTGTACAAGTTTGTGGATACTGCAGGTGTCACATGCATCCTACAATTTCCTTTGTGCTGCAATACACATGCCCATCATAAAATCTTGAAGTTTTCTGAAAAGTTGCAAAACACTGTCAATGTTTTCTTTTCATGGCACAGTCATTGTACTGCTATGGGGGGTCTTGGGGCACATGTCGTGTTTATATTTTATTCCTTCTTTGGTTGTTCTGTTTGGTTTCTGCTTACTTTCAGTTAATGCTGGCAGAATTATATGTCATTATCATTTATATTATAATTCAGTTGCATATATGTAACATTATACTGATTATAAAAAATTAATCTACCATGAAATGGCAAATACCAAAGAAGCACCCACTTTCCCCTCTTGGAGAGTCTATAATGGCAGTTTATGTTCCTTGTCTTTTTTTAGTTGATACGCTCAAGGGCAGAGAGCAGCTCTTCGGAAGGACACAGACAATCTGGAGGAGTGGGCTCAGAGGCACCACATGAAACTGAAAATGAACAAAGGCAAAATTCTGCAGCTGGAAAGAGATAACTCCCGGCAACAATACGTGTTAGGAAATGGTGAGCAGCTATTCTCAAAAGACAACGAGGTCCTGATAGATGGAAAGCTGGATGTGATCCCACAGTGTGCCCTGGAGGCAGTGGGGGCCAACTGCACCCTTGGCTATAAAATAGCAGGGCCATATTCAGGGTCTCAAAAGAAAGGAATACTAGGATTTTTTAACCCCAACCAAAATACCGCATCCACTTTGAGGCTCATCAATATACGAAATGCTGATAAAATTGATCAACTGAAACAATTGCAGCAGAGGAGCACCAAGAGAGTCAGGAGGCTGGAGCACTTGTCCTGTGAGGAGAAACTGATGGACCTCGACTTGGTTAGCCTGGAGAAGGCATGGGTGACAGCAACTAACTGTAATATTCCAATAGAAGATTCCTTCTTCAGAGGTTAAGAAGGCCAGGCCAGGATCCTCACAGTAATGCATGGTGGTAGAAGAAGAGGCACAAGGCTTAATCTGTGATGAGAGGACGTAAGGAAAATTTTTTCATGCCAATGAGAGTCAAATATCAAGCACTGGAAGAGGCTGGCTAGAGAGGTTGTGCAGTCTATATCCTTGTAGGTTTCAAGACCTGACTGGATACAGTCCTGAGCAAAATGACCTGATCTCAGAGTTGATCCTGATTTAAGCAGAAGGTTGCACTAGATCATATAGTTGTAGAATGGTTTGGGTTGGAAGAGACACTTAAGATCATCTAGTTCCAACCCCTCTGCCATGGGCAGGGACATATTCCACTCCACCAGGTCGCTCAGAGCCCTACCCAACCCGTCCTTGAACACTTCCAAGGACAGAAGGTCACAATGAAGTCTCCCTGGAACCACCTCTTCTCCAGGCCAACAGCCCCAGCTCTCTCCATTTGTCTATGGAAAAGAGGTGCTCCAGCCCTCTGAACACCATTGTGGCCTTCCTCAAAGATGACAAAGGTGCATTCCAACTTGAATCCTCTTTTAATCCCCTGTCTGATACAATTAAAGAAGCACTATCCTAGGGTAATTGACTGTAATTTCCCTCTGTTTCAAGTCGTTTTTACCAGCTTGGAGATGCTGTGCCTGTTATTTTCCTGCCCAGGGTAAGGCACTGCCAGGAAGACTGAGGGATCTCACCTCACAGGGTTACGCTGAAAGAGTCAATGCGCACAAGTTGCAACACAAGAAATTCTGGAATGGACAGAAGGACAAAAGCTTCTTGGCCTTGAAAACAGCTCAGCAGACATGCCTGGAGAGGAAAAAAAAAAAGCTTGAATGAGGGATTGAGCAACATAATCTAGATTTTAAGTAAGGCCTGCTTTGGTAAGGAAACTGGATTAAAGAACATCAGTCCTTTCAAACCTAAATTCTTCCATGATCCTAGAATTTATGTACCAGGCAGTACCGGGGAGTTCTCTCTTTCACTTCTATTTGACCATTCCCTGTGAGAACGGGTTTGTAACTCAAGTCATGTGGCCAAACCTCTCCACTTTCTGCCTTTTTGCTGCTTGAAGTAGAGGCTGATGAAAATCAATTAATGCAATTACATCTTCAGATAGGCTGTTAGTCTGCACATAGTACATCACGCACCCACAGAAATCTTTGGATTTGAAAGGGTTCTATGTTCTTGTTGCCATAAGGAGTCTGGCATTAGCATGCAGCTTGCTAAGAATACAGTCTCATAACAGGCTATGTTCTCAATGCAATGAAGATATTCTTATCTCAAGAGAGGTTCACGCTCCATTATTAATTATCAGTCTAAACATACAAAGAATGGGAAGAAACACACAACAAAATCTCAACTCTATCCCACACTTCAAGACATAGCAGCAGAAATCTCTTTAAAACCTCTGGCTGCTAGAAAGCTGTGCATTCTGCTACTGTAACTTCAAATACACAAATTCTGCAAAAAGCATGACCCTTATTTTAAAAATATGCAACAGACAGAAATAGCAATAGAAATAAATTACTCAAAGAGGCCCACATTAGACTTAAAGCATTATCAGCATCTTTTCATTAAAAAAAAAGATGTTCAACAGACATTCAGCAGCTAAGGCGGTAACAGAATCCTTCCTTGCTTCTAGCCTCTGTATAGATCCATAAAGCAAGGCAGGATATGTCCCAACAAACTACACATGCTTTCCAACAATAAAATTTTTGTCAATACAAAAATAACATACTTGAAAACGATGGCTCTACCTCCAGAAAACTCCTTTATTCCATAAGCATTATATTCATGACAGTGAAATACCTCCAGTGGTTCACCATGGGCTGCTTGACTTTTTAACTCAAATAGATAACCTTTTCTAACTCTGTATTCAGAGGCAAGGTCAGCACAGCCAGAATCTGGATAAACATCCTGTTTGACACTCCCTCAGAACTGGAGAAATTAATCACTTTCACTCCACCTGTGTTGTTCTTGGCATGCTGCTCAATGAAAACCCTTCACTGCAGGATGTGCTGCAATGACTGCACGCGTGTATGAGGACTGCCTGTGTTTTGGAAGTTACCAGGCCACCGGCTGACAGCAGAATGCTGCAGCTGGTGTCACTGCCAGCTTCTCCACCCCGCAGCTCCCCTGCAAGAATGTCTGCACCAAAGGGCTGGGGTGATCTATGCTCATCACTGTGGCTTCCAGACCTCATTGTGTCACAGAGCTGCTCACGGGCCCTGAGCGCCTGCAGCAGCCTCTAACTGCTGCCCTCTTTGCTCTGTGTGACCTGCGCCGTGCACGGTGTGATGGTCACACCTGCTCCACGCCTGGCACCAGCACGGTGTCACGGCTCTGGCACCACAAGGGACTGGCACCGGTACTGGTACTGGAACTAGGACTGGGGCTGTTACTGTTACTGGTCCCAGCACTGGAACTGAAACTGTGACTGGCACTGACACTGGGACTTCAACTGGGCCTGGTACTCGTGCAGCTACAGAGAGAGGTACCTGAACAGCTATTGCTACCAGAACTGGAACTGGGATTGATACCGGCACTAGTGCTGGCACTCAGACTGGAACTGGGACTGCTGCTGGTACTGGTGCTTGGACTGGGACTGGAACTGGGCCTGGTACTGGTTTTAGTACTGGTACAGGTACTTGGACGGGTTTTGGAGTTGGGACTGATGCCAAAACTGGGACTGGGCCTCGTAAAGGTACTGGGACTGGCACTGAACTGGTATTGGTACTGGCACTGGGCCTAGTGTTTGTACTGGTACAGGTACTTGGACTGGTTTCGGAACTGCGTCTGGTGCTGGAACTGAGTCTGGTGCTGGAACAGGGACTGGGGCTCGGATTGGAACTGGCGCTGGTGCCAGTACCAGCATAGGCAGTGGTATTGACACTGGAACTAGGCCTGGTACTGGTGTTGGTACTGGACAGGAGTTCGGACTGGTTTTGGCACGGGCTGGGGTTGGGACTGGGACTGTGCCTGTGCCTGTGCGGACACTGCGGCACCGGCCNGAGCGGCCTGCGCGCCCCATGGAGGGGTAGTGGTTCCGCGCTCGGCTCGGTCGCCGGGCCGTGCCCTTGAGCGCCCATGGATTCGGCTCTGGAGGGTGCGGTCACGGGTGGGATTGCGACGGCGGCCCCCGGCAGCACGGAGCGGGTGCGTGGGGGCGCAGGTGGGAAGGGCATTGTCATTCCAGCGTGTGTCCTATACTGGTGCTAGTGCTGGCCCTTCTCCTGCCTCCTCTCCCAAGCCCTGCGGGCTCGCCTCAGGCAAGTCTCCTAGTCAGGTGTCGTGTTCTCCAAGGAAGAGCCAGAGATTCCCTTAGCACTGCCTGTGTTCCCGGCAGGATACTTGTACCAAGTCGATGTTTGTAGGGAGAAAGAGCCTTTGGCAATAAAGCACGATGTGCCAAGTGAAGCAGGCGGCACAGGAATCCAGACAGAGTAGTCCATTTGTTGTCATGCGGATGGTGAGACCCCGGCACAGGTTGCCCAGAGAAGCTGTAGATGCCCCATCCCTGGGAGTGTTCGAGGCCCGGTTGGATGGGGTTTGGAGCAACCTGGTGCAGTGGAAGGTGTCCCTGCCCATGGCAGGGGGGTTGAAACCAGATGGTCTTAAAGTTCTCTTCTAACCCAAAACATTCTCTGAGTCTACACACTGTAAAGGATGCATATCAGTTGAGCATGAAGTACTTCTGGAAGAAAGAGTAAATACATGGCCAGTAGTAGTAAAGCCATTCAGTCACAGCGCACAACAAGCACAGGTCTTGTTTAGGAGGATGTTTTTCCTAAGACGTTTGTTTCATTTGAGCTGTTCTGGTAGCTCCTAGACCAATAGAAACTGTGCTAGTGATAGGAGTTGAGACCCTTCCCAAAATGCTACCTGATGCATGTAAGTGGTGTGCGTTTGATTTTGAATTAATCAGTAATTCCTTTAAACATTTTGGATTTGTGTCACCTTTGAGAACAGTTCTCCTGTTTTTATGGCTTTACATATTCATGCCTTCAGGTGTTTCCTCCATACTTCTAAAATATGCTGGAATCTACCTGCTTACCCTAGGCTTTGTGATGGGGGGTAATATATGTGGGTTGAATGTAATATTTTTGAAAGCCATGGGAATAACTATCTCCTTAGTAAATGGTTTATTCTGGAGGCAATAATGAGATGCCCCTGGAGGACTCTGTTGACAAGCACAGATAATCATGCCTTCTCTGCTTGTAAAGGCAAGTCCTCCTGTTCCAAAGGCATCATTGGTTTGATTGATCAGAGTCAAGGCCCTGAACTAATGCTGGGAGGGAGCTGAGCTGACCCTTTTAATGGGAGCATGAGGAAACAAAACATTACCAAGAAAAGCCTGAATTGCTTTCCTCAGCTTTAAAGAAAAGCAGCCTACCTCTGCCTGCTCTCAGTAGGATAGGACATAGTCAAATACTTATCCAAGAGGAAGAATCAAATTGAAGGTGAAAGATTTTCACTAAAACATGTTGGCCAGTTGTGCTTTTAACACCAAGGGAATGTAGGCTCTGTGGCTGTGTTGCTGTGGGTAATAGAAGGGATGTTGACAAATGCCCTCTGAAGCAGAGAATGGTTTTCTTATCTCTTCAGAATACTTTTTCTGTGTAGCTGATGAACCTTTTGTGTATTGCTGCTTGCACTTGAGGCAGCAATCCATACATGGAGCCTTGTGTAGGCTTTCATTTTTGCTGAAGTAGGTATGCCCTCAGATTCTGCAATTTGGTGATGTTTTGGAGATCCATTTATGATTCCCCTGATCTCTAAGCATCTAGATTTTTATAACCCTTTGGAGCTTTTGATGATTAGAGTACAGCCTCTAGCTATTATCACAAAGAGGTTTCTCAGATTTTTTTTTTTTTCTTTTCAAACAACTTCAGAAACACAACTAGCTTGGGAAAAATGGGGGATGAAGGGTGGTGCCAGAAGTGCCTCCTGCTCTGAACTGCTGCCCCAGTAGCACTGGCCAGAACGGGGATGCCTACTTTTAGTCTCTGATATTTGTCTTCTTCAGGTCTCTTTTTTTTCTGGGTTGAAGTGACCAGGAAACAACTGAGGCATCCAGGATACTAACTGCACATTGTTTGACTTCTGCTGGAGGGTGTTGTTTCACTTCTTGGAAGAAAAAGTGAACTTAAGGACATATTTGGGGAGAGTGCCAAAGTGTTTTGCTTAAACAGTTAGAGTGGATGAATTGCTGACCTTTTCTGGGAGTGGGGCAAGTTGTTTCTCTGAAATATTCCCTCAAACTTACTTAGAATTTTTGCTTGGGGAGGTTGTTGCAGAAAGCTGACACATTAGGAAATACATGCAAATAGAGGTGAGCACTTTCAGAGTTTTCAGAATTTTATTGACGAACAAAGAATGAGCTGAATCCTGGCAGGGACTGTTCTTCTAAAGCTATTCTGGCATAGCTCTTGACTAAAACTTGTAGACTTAAACTTGTCTAGCGGCTTTTTGAACTTCCATAATTTTGCAGCATCCACCCCATACCATGAAAAGAAATTCCATAGGTTGCCATCTGGTTCATGAAGTTTTTCTTTCACTTACTTTGAACTTGACATGTGCAACCTTTGATAGGTGTCTCCTCCATATGTCAGAAGAAAATGTGATTCTTTATTCCCTATTTGGTTTTGTCATGATTTTGTAGACCTCTGCTGTATCCTTTCTTCAGTTCTTTTTCTTCCATCCTTCAGAACCCCAACTGTGGTAGTCACTGCTTGTGTGGGAGCCAGTCTTGCTTTTGGTGTGAACCTTTTCTATAAATACAAGTACAGAGTAGCAGGAATTTTACTGTGTCATTTTTAAGTGGGTGCATTAGGGGGAAAATTATTCTTCATGTAACGGGAAGGAATAATCTACTGTGGTCTTGCACAGTTAAATAATTATATTCTTTGTCTTAGTTTTAATCTTTTTTCTTACAACTATTGATTTCCAGTCTGATTTTTTCACTGTTGGTGAGTACCTAGCAGGTGTTTCCATCAAGCTGTTGAATGTAACCCCCACATCTCATTCTTGAGAAGTATGAATGAAGAGCCTGTTGTATATTTCTGAGTGGCCTTGATCCTACAACCATCAGTATGAAATTTAGCACCTCTTTTTGATCACATCAAGCCTATAGCACTTGCCTTTACTGTCACACTTCACAGACAGTTAAGAAAATTTTGAAAGTGTTTACCTAAGTTAAAAGATAATACTGGATAAGTAGCAAATTGAGAATTTTTCTCTGGAAAATAAAGAACAGATCAGTCCTCAGCCTGATAGGATTTTTTTTTTTTTTTGGTAGTTGTTGCAAATGCACTTTATTTTGCTTTTTTTATAAATTTCTCTAAACTTTATTTGTGTGTATGTGTGTGAATATTTCAGGAAATGCTTCAAGGACCATCAGAAGATGTGTTTGCAAAGATGGAAAGTTCAGTTGAAGACATGGATACCTCCGATACCCAGTGGGGCTGGTTTTATTTGGCTGAGTGTGGTAAATGGCATATGTTTCAGGTAAATACCTATGCAGTTATATTGGCTCTGATGGATTCCATACATCAAATTATCTATGGCTGAGTTTGTCTTAACGTGCTTTTTCTTTTATTTTGAAGACTGACTCAAACAGTCACTGCTCCATCAGCAGTGAAGATATTGAAAGGAGTTTCCGAACAGACCCCCATGGATCTCTGTCTTTTACCACTGCAAAGTTTAACTACACATTGGACTTTTCAGGTATGTGTCTTGCCAAAGAGTCAATTTAAACTATAGAAGGTCTCAGGTACACCAGCACATTTGTTCATTCAGCAGGTTATCGTCCTCATATCTGGTGTGAAAACATCATTAAGAATGTCTTCTTTACTGGAAAAATACATAGGAGTTTTTAGAAGCAGCTGCCCTGTTGCATTTTTTGTGTAGTTTATTAATGAAGTAGCATGTTTGTTTAATAGCACTGCATTGGAGTTCTACTGCTTGCTCCAGCTGCAAGTGGCATGTAGCATGCATCTCTTGAACTGGGAAGGTTGTACCTTTTTTCTTTCATGTGCAACTGCCTGTAAGCTTGGAAAACCTCTTGCATTCATTCTGTATAAGAAACGTTGCTGTAAAGGAGGCTTCCTGCAAAATACTGGCATCAAAATGATTTAATAATTCAGCAGGTAGTTGGAGCCAGTTCTGTTCTCGGAATAACAAGGAGATAGGCAAAAGGATTTACTGGTAGATTGTAAAGATCTTCCTTATGCTGTTATTGTAAATTACAGAGTATTACAGGTTTTTAATGTATGTAACTAATTATAAATGTAATCTGTTCTTTGTTCACAGGTGTGTTCTAGTAATTTTTTTTTTTAGTTTTTCTATTCATAGATGGTTTATTTTCTGATTAAATTACAAAACAGCCATATCCTTAAATATAGAAAATTAAGGAAATAAATACATATTCCAATATATGTATTCAAATTTCAAATATTTCAAATACAGAAAGCAGGGACTGGGTAAAACAGCAATATACTGGCAGTGAGGTGGTATCTAACAATACAAGGAGTTTTATGCTTACTTGTGTTGAAATGTCTTTTTATAAAAAACTGTGTTTTGCATCCAGAACAAAAACACTACACTATAAGCGAATGTTAAAGAACGGTTTTTATGTTATTCTCTTTAGGCCATGATGTCTTTCACTAAGAATAATGTATTCTTTGTCATCCCTTTCAAGTCAGTGGAAGTTCTGCCTGTGATTTAGTGGGGCTGAATGTTAGATGGATATTTTATAAATAAATGTTTTGTGTGTGTAGTATTTGGACATTTTTCCAACTCATATAAATGACAATGCATTTAGAAACATTTATTGAAAATGCTGATTTGTTACTTGTTGAAATAGGAATTCCTGTCAAGTAGCTTAGGGTATAGTAATGTTCTTTTTTAAAATGATACTTAAATGTTTCATATGCTGTAGATGAATTCCCAAAAATTTCTTCCTAATTCTTGTTTTATGCTCAGTGATGAAACAAATCAACCTAACTACCCTTAAACAACGTCCAATAAAGCGAGCTCCCTTTGCAATCAATTCATTCAGGTAAGGAAATAAGAGGAAGACTCCTTATTTTTCTTTTATTCCTGCTTCTTCTAAGTAAAATGAAACAAAAATGTTTCATCTTTATTGTTTATATTTATTTGCTTTTGGAGTCACTTGCTCTGAATACCTGTTGAATCAGAATTGCTGCAGGGAAGCAGCACCAAAAAATGGAATCCATTGACTCCATAAATTATTTAGAAGTATTATTGTAATAGCAAAAAAAGAGTGAGTTATATGTTGTGCCTATATTTTACTCATTTACTCTAAAATTACTTGGAGTTTAAGAAATTGTGTTGTAATAATTCTTTTATGAGTCTAATTGCTTTAGATTGTCAGTTTCTTACCATTTCTTCAGTCATTAGATGTAAAGCTGGGAATCACTAAACAATAAACTGAGCTATGCAGTGTTGCTATCACAGGTGAAATTGAGTACATGGGATATGTGGGGTTTTTCCCCCAAATAGTTTCTGAGAAAAAAATTAGTTCTGAATTGTAGTGTGGTTATACATTCAAAAAGAAATTTGTCATTCGTCATAAGAAATGTAGTAGCAATCTGTTTACACTGACTTTCAAGAAGACTTTGGTTTTGAAGTGTCAACGTTTTTTCAGTAGATATTTGCTAAATAGTTCATACAATGATGTGGCAATTTGCTTTGTTCTTTGAATAATTGCATCAGCACTCTTATTTCCATGTGGTGACATTTTTTACTTTCAGGAGATTCCTTCTTTTAGTCCCAGCTTTAAGGCTTAAAAGCTTCTATACATGTAGTGCATGTGCTTAAACCACTCTTTTTTAGTAGCCCCTGTGTAAACTTCATGGGGGGTTTGCTTTTTTTGCATACTGCGTTGTTTGGAACAGGAGTTTGCCAAGAAGAAAATGCCTCATGTCTTTGAAGTGATGTGCTTTTACCTTTTTTGTTTGAAGTTTCATCTGTGAAAATGAGGCTATCCCTATGCCTTCACACTGGGAGAATGTAAATACTGAGGAGCCATACCAGGTAAGAGTTGGTATGCAACTTGGTCAAAACCACGTGACAATGAAATAATGCATCGGATTGAAATCCCACTAACCTCTTTTTTTCCAGCTTATTCCCTTGCAAAAGAAAACAAATGAATATAATGAAGTTTCTAGTCTCTTTGGAAAAACAATGGATAGCCACCGAATTAAAAGAATTAAGAGAATACAAAATCTAGACTTGTGGGAGTTTTTTTGCAGGTGAGATTATTTCTAAACCCAACAGTTTTAGGATTGTTAATGGCAAAAAATTTTAAGTCATGCAGCAGAAATATGTTTAACTGTTTTTATTATTAATGACATTTTTTGTTACTTTTTAACTTTTAAAATTTTTCTTATTTGTCATTTCTTTTATTCAAAATTTAATTTTCAAGACTGTGTAGCTTCTACAGGTGCAGACATTTAATACTTATAGAAATGCATTAGATAAAGCTGTAGCATAGATAATGTATTTAAGGTGTTCAGAATATCTGTGTGTAGATCCTTACCGTGGAGTAAGGAGACAAAAATTAGCTTTTTGTAAAATGATTCCTTGTTATAACTGAACAAAGCAAATGAATATTTCAGTCTCATTAAATTTCTCAATTTTATGAAGCATAGGACAGAATTAAGTGTCAAATGAACACATATTCATGCAATTCTTTTAAGTTTAATGTCCTACAAAACCTTCTTCTAAGTTCTTGGCTTTTCCCTCTTCATGTTGTGCTGGCCTGGAAGAAGTAGGAAGTGCCCAGTTTGGTATCCACTTATTTTTTGGTGTCAGTCTTAAGCAATTGTACTTGACAGAAGTTACTTGTGTATCTTGTAGGAAGGAGTGCATATTAGAAGGTTTAAAGATGTTTTACTCTAATAAAATAATCTAGACTAAGTTAAAGAGTGAAGAAATAACTAACCAGATGTACTAAAATCTTGCATGATTTTTTAAAAGATATGTCATTTATTGTTAATTTAAAGCTATATCAACATGTGTGAGGAAGTGAAATTCCTTATATATGTTAAGGGTTAAGAGAGTTACCCAACTTCTAGTTAAGTTTCCTTTTTTTCTTGATGGACTAAGGAAGAGGGTCAGCAGAACTGCTGCCTTGGACTGCCAGAGGTCAAACTTTGGGTTGTTCAGGAGATTGTTTGACAGAGTCCCTTGGGAGGCAGTCCTGAAGGGCAGAGGTGTCCAGGAAGGCTGGACACTCTTCAAGAGGCAAATCCTAAAGGCTCTGGAGCAGACTGTCCCCATGTGCTGAAAGACATGTAGTTGAGGAATAAGATCATCCTGGATGAACAGAGAACTTTGGCTGG
>VYZP01048610.1:3649-25342 GCA_013400635.1 Hypocryptadius cinnamomeus | reverse complement strand
TGGGCTGAGTCCAGTTGTGAGGTTCAATAAGGTAAAATGCCGGGTCCTGCCCTTGGGTCACAAGACAGTGCTGTAGGCTTGCACATACTGGTGAAGAAATTATTGCCTGGTAGTATATGACAAAGAAATAGATATTCCAGCATTTCAAATTCACTTCTTCTGGTGCCCCAGGTAGGAAAGATGAAAAGAGGATGATGCTTGGTTTAGCATCTCAGTTTGGAGTTGTCAAGGAGTACAACAAGTAAAAAAACGTGTTGGTCAGTGAGATTGCAAACCAGTTTTAGAAAAAGCTTTTGTGCTTACATAGGTGCAAAGAGCATGTCTCTGGGTATTTAGTTTTGCTGTAGGTTTTACATTTCATTGAGTGAATTGGCTGAAAGACAATTTTCACAGTGCTGGATCAAGTTAATTTTGTTGAACTGGATTATCTTGTCACTGCTTGTGCAAGGTGCTAAGATGATGCTTTTTAGAACAGTTGGACTCCTTGATTTTTGTTCCAAATTACCAAAGTGTCCTATTGTGGCATTTCTGCATTCTGCACAACCAGTTTGCCAGTGTGCCCAGTATATTTTACTGCTTAGGAGGAACAATAGCCACTGAAACGTCTATGGTTTTGAAAAAGTGTTTTGTTTAATAAGATAAGGGATTACATTTAATCATTGCTTGAATGATTATTTGCATCACTGTAGTGGTCAGAACACATTCCATCTTACAATAGTTCCCATATTAATGATGATTCTAAATTGGCTTTATGAAATGAACTGGTCAGAGATAGTAAAGGACTGTCACAGAACATCTTTTGATTGATTATTCACTTTTTCTACAAAACTGTTCCATTCCCCTGTTTCAAAAGAAGTTACTTGAGGCTACATTTATATATTGTCAGAGATCAACAGCCAACAACAGAGGGCTCCTGGTTGAAGAAATTTCAGATGTTCAGCATAACTAGCTCTTAGATCAGTTTTTGCTGATTTGCCTAGGTAATAGTGCTTTATAATCTACCAATTTTATCATCCCTTCCACCATGACATTAAAGCGGTGGAAGAAACAAAATGTGCAAAATTACCTTTCTTATAAAGATGTATCTGCAGAAAATGACCACACTGAAACTAATAACACATGAACAATGTTGATAAAATTGGTGTAGGAAGACCATTTTTTTAAAATCTTAGACTATGTTGAAAAAGTCCTACGGCATTCAGAAATGTGTGATTTCTAATATGTACCTTAAGAATTCCGATGTGTTTAAAAACCATAGTCATTTAGGTACTTGTAAAGTGGAATGTGTTAGGTCTGTACCCTCAGCAGCATTTTCACAGTAGTAATTTATTGTGTTTGTACAACTATTTATTTATTATGTGCTTATTTATGTACTTATTGTGTGTTTTCTGTAGGAAAAAAGCTCAACTGAAGAAGAAAAGAGGTGTCCCAACAATTAATGAGCAGATGCTGTTTCATGGCACCAGTAATGAATTTGTAGAAGCAATATGTATTCATAACTTTGACTGGAGAATAAATGGGATGCATGCTGCTGTGTATGGAAAAGGTAAGTATTGCTGTCACATACAACAGTGATAGTGTTAACAGCTCAACATTAAGTCTTCCCTGTAGTGTGTACTTTGTGATGCATGCCTTGTGTTTACCCAAGAGCTGTTTAATACAGCTCTGCTTTTATGGCAAGTGTAATTAAGGATGCAGTAAGGAATGTAATTGCCACAACTGGCTGGTAGGGCCAGGGAGCATGGGGAAGGGATGCCCAGCAAAGCAGTGTTGATCACACAACAATCTTCCTACTAAAATGTTCACACTAAAATATTTGGTCATATTGTTATAATATAACAATTAACAACAAAAAAAGGAATCCTAATGAACATAAAAGAATTGTCATTTTTCATCACATTGATAGCTATGCTCTGGTAGTCAAACTGTCATGGTAAGAATGTAGTCAAATTTTCTTTGTTTTTTATTTCAAAGGGACTTATTTTGCAAGAGATGCATCATATTCCAGCCATTTCTGCAAAGAGAGCATGAAGCACGGAGATACTTTCCAGATTCATGGTGTGAATCTGCAGCCTCATCTGCACAGACCAGATAAAGTCATGTTTCTTGCTCGTGTATTAACTGGTGACTACATCGGTGGTGATTCAAAATACATGAGGCCCCCTTCAAAAGATGGAAGCTTTGTGAACTTGTATGACAGCTGTGTGGATAATACCTGGAACCCAAAGATCTTTGTCATCTTTGATGCCAACCAAATCTACCCTGAGTACTTAATAGAATTTTGTTAAGTTTGAACTGAGTATTGTTTGTGGTTTTTTGATACTTTTGTTCCTTTTCTAAAGACAACAACATAGGAACGATGCATGAAAGAGAGGTGAAAGAAAAGGTGGCATACATTTATGGAGGAGGGAAACTATTAAATATTTAAGAGAGACTGGTGAACTGTTTTTAAAAATCTGTAAACTTTACTAATGCATTTTTCAAATGTAGAGATTATTACAAATCTGAAGTTGCTTAGTGAGCCTTAAATACATTGAGCATTGGTAAGTTTTCAAAGGCAAGATTTATGTTTTGATTTTCTAAAGTATATTAAAAGTGGTTAGAAATATGCCTCTAATATAGTATGCATATGATGAAATTAATCTTTTATAAAGATTGCCTATAAAACAAAGTAAGAACAACAACAGCAAAACCCCAGGGGACATGGCTACGTGTGTGTGTCTGTGTCCATGTTCTGTAGTACATGTTACTTTGCTTGGAGGTCTCTTAGTTTGGATTCTAAACCTAAAAAAAGAAAAAGAATCTACAGCTCCTTCAAGCTCCTTCATCAGTTTCCTCCAGATAAAGTTCAACAAAGCTGTAAGGTTTAACTTTATGTACATTTTACTGTGAACTTCAATTATATACTGGGAAAATAACAAAGCCCTTGCAGTAGGATTTGACCATTGGTTTTGATGGAAATGAGGCCCATAAACTTGTGGTTGTTAGTTGTTTGGTGTGTAACTGTTGGGCTCACTGTTGGGATATCAGCAGTTCCATATGCCTTTCTCAGTTCTTATCCTATGGAATTTTTGCTATCTCATTGCAGTATTCATGAGCTGCTGTGATTTGTGTCTGGTCAGAGTTTAAGATACACTTGGTGCTGATATACTTGGTGTTACTGAAGACAATGTGTAGATTAACTTAACTGTAAACAATACAGTTAAACTAACAAGGAAAATTTCAGAAGATGCCATCCTTTAGCTTTTAAACACTACAGTAGAAAGCTTTCAGTAACATTTGCGTAGACCAAGTTTTCATAACTGGTACGGTTGTAAAGTTGAAGAGTATTTTTCACATGTAGAAAGAGCAAAAGAGGCAATATTTGGGTAAAGAACAAACCTGAGTACCTAAACACATGAAGAGGCTGAGGAAGGGGCTGTTACAGTGAAATGCACTGTTGTGTGAACAATCTGCTATGGAATTGTGTCCCAAGTGTCCTTTGTTAAAGGACCTAAGTAGCACTAATGGACAAAGTCAAAGTTGAAACCTTTCCTGGCTTTTTCTTTGGCTATGGCTAATAACAAGTCCCTGCAGCATCAGTATATAATTGTGGCAGATACAGAATGATCTGTGCTGGTTTGTTATAGAAATGTGAATGGACTTTTTGGATCAGAGGCTGTGTTTAAAATGTATTGCATTTAAAGGCACTGCAGCTGCTGGCATGACCAGGTCTGTTCAAAATCATACTAAACTGGTGGAACTGGAAGCAGAAGATGATGACATATCTGGCACTGTAACTGAGGACACAAATATCTCTTCCTTCTCCTGCGTGCTGTTACCGTTGTCTGTCAGTGGATCTTGCACTAGTTGTTTATCTGTTTCTGTTTGTAATTTCATGGCAATTTTCCTGTCCCTAAACCATTTAGGGCTAAAATGCATTTTCCTTTATTTTAGGAAAGTATAATTTCTGATCCCAGCTGGGAACTCTAGGTTCTACTCTTGTAGGTATGATTTGTGTTTGATTCACTATTTCGCTAGCTCTGCAAAAGGCACTTTGTTCCCCACATTGTATGAAATAATAGTGGATCACGCAGGGAATTTGTGTGTTACTGAATCCTTTTTATTATTACACAGTATTCTACAGAGCATACATTTTGTGAAACTAACAAATATATGTGCTGTTGTTCCTTTGATTTGGTCTTTTATTTCTTCTGAAACTGATGTTTTTAGTTAAGAAAACTGAAGTTTCATTTTTAGCACCTCATGGATACAAAGTACCACAATCTTTACTGATCTCTGAGACTTTTCTGATTGTTTGTGTGGTGGTGTCTTGTTTGCTGCTTAATTTGAATTGAATGGCACAATCTTAATCTTACTGCACAATTGAAGTTTTACCTCTTCTTTCAATGTTCAATGCGCTCTGCTTTTTGTGCTGCTGAATTTTGTAATTGAAGATGTCTGTAAAATAACTGTCCTTTCTCTGGCAAGGGGAGAGTGATTGTTATTGCAGGCAAAGTCCAGAACTGTACAAGTAGCCAATACAGGAAATAGTTGGGCTTAATAAAAAGAACAGTGAGAAAGGGAGGAAAATAATTTCTTGGCCTTTAGAGTATTAAAGAAAAGAGAAGGGATTTTGGTGTGGTTCTGGGGAAGGAAACCTGATACCTTCTGTTACTGTTTCATGTAGTGAAACTTTGCTCTCCATTTTGGTTTTACACCTGTGCAAGAGGGCATGCTACTCTCTTAGCTGTCTTGATATGAGGTAGAGCTTTCTTACTAAATTATTCTTGTGACAGCATGTTTTCACATGAGCATAGTGCTTCAGGATAACATAGAAAAATAAGATCAGCTCATACTGGCCTCCTGGACCAGCTTTGTTTTTTACAATTGATGTGTACTCAGTTGTTGCTGAATGGATCTCATTTCATCCAGAGCAGTTTGGGAGAGTATCTGTCTGCATTCCAGTTCATTTACAGGGTCAGTTTGCACAAACTCTTGTTTTTGTTAGAATCCAAGGGGAGAAAAAAAGGATATAGCTCTGTTTTTTACTACATGTCCCAGTACACTCGCATTCAAGCTAGATGTGAGATACATCATGTGATGGCTGGAGTTGGTGACTTAAATTCAGGACTACATTGGATGCCAGTTCAGCTGGTGGCTTGAGGACAACTCTCACCCTTTTTAAACATTTATCAGCACAGAATATCATAGCAGGAAGGCTCAAGTGAGTCTGTGCAGTTTACATACTGAAAATTACTTTCAGGAAGATGAGCACATGTCAGTCTTAAAATTCCTGTGACCTAAATGTCCATCAATGTTGTGACTACTTTTAGGCACTGTCCAAAGCACCAAACTTGCAAAACAGCACAGGTCTACTCCAGTATAGCCATCTACTCTTCACAAGTCACAAAAAATACTATGGGGGCTGAGAGATGGAATACTTTGCCCCATTTTAAAGCCAACTGGCCTCTCTTATGCCCCTCTCTGTTAAGCCCCTTTGTTCTCCTTGACTCTGCCTTCCCTTGTTCATCCCCCACCCCATGGGTGTGTACATCTCCATTGATTTCTGTGCCCTTTGCAGTCTGATCCCCCAATACCATTTCCAAAGTCCAGGATGAAATAACCTTTCACACAGTCTTACATGCTCTTATCAGTTAATATGACTGACCAGGTTTGGTTCTCATCACTGCCTCCCTTATCATGTCAGCCAGGTTTATCCTCATATATTCCTCTTCTCGGCTTTCTCCTTCTAGTCCCTGTTGTGTCAGAAAAGGTAGCAGAGGAGTAGTCACTCCTTCCACATACTCATACAGATAATTGTGCCACATAAAACATCCGGCAATTTTAGTGCCACGTTTGTCCTAACTTGGGGATTTAGTTGGAGAGGTCACATTTCATTTCTATGGTAATGAGTGGGCAAGAGACAGCCAAGGTGTACAACACCAAGACTGGAAATTTGCATGTTCGAGTGGAATTTTTAATTGGAAAGGGCTCACTTGAATGTACAGAAATAGAGTATTTGGTGTATATTGCAATGAGAGAAAAAAAAAATTGCAGTGTAGTAGACAGTATAGGGAAAGGACCTGTTCAGACAGCAATCAGTTCCATGGAATACCATAAAACGAGTTTCTCTTCCTTGTGTGCTTTGAGCTGTTAAGAGTTTGATACTGCTGTCATGTTAAGGATTGCAAACCAGCTGGCTGTTTGCACACTTACTTGCAGACATTTGAAGATTAATTTACTGCTACTACTTTTAGAGTCTTTTGCAAAAGCAATTGTGACTTCACTGCTAGAAACAAGTCTGAAGCTATGCTCTTCTCAGTTATTGACTTTATTGACTAGAAATGTCATTCATTTCTGTATTTTTATTTTGTCTATTGCCTTTGAAAATCTTTGAGATGTTTTTGTTTCAGTATTTTCCTTTGTAGAAAACCATTTTTGCAATAAGAGAGGGATGAAAGAAGAATAAGAAAGGATAAATGTATCAGCATTTGGAAGCTGCTGGGTTCATATCCGGACACAGTGCCAATCAGGAAGGCAGGTAGTGGAAATGACGTTATGTTTCCAAGCCAATATCAGTTACATCCATTTCCTGTTTGTCTTCTAGCCAATAAATGCACGTTTAGTTTAAAGGGAATGCAGTCATAGTGACACCAAAAGGAACAACCTCAAATGTTTCTCATCTTTACTGAGCTTCTTCATCGATACAGTTTTCTTCCCTTGGACTCCTAAAGCAATGTAATATATAAACCAATACAGGCAGTGAGCATCTGACTCGTGTCCAGGTTTCAGGAACAGCATAAGGCCTTGGCCTGCTCGCCTCCCTTTTCCTGTTCCCATGCTTTGCTTGCATTCATGTTGCCATAAAGTGAAACAGATGAAGTATCTGGAGCATTGTTAAATACTAATTTGGAGTGGGAATATGCTAATGCAGTGTATTGTATTAAGTGATGTGTTTAGTTACAGATCTGGAGGTGATCAAGTAGCTCGTACATGTAGTCTTTTTTTCCAGTCAATATCTACCTTTGAGCTGGTGAAAGTTGTCCAAGGAACTAATCCCAACTGAGAACAGTTGGTGCAAATAAGCCTTTCAAAGGATGATTGGATATTGGATACACTGTGTTATTTTCTATGTATTAACTAGGGAGATTACATTAAAAAGATTTATTTCTATAAAGAGAGTGGCTGACACAAATACTATCATCACATATTTTGTTTTAACACAGCTGTTGAAAATACTGTAGCTTGACAAAGCTCTATCAGCTAATTACTGAATGTTTATGAGAGCGACTTAAATAGCAGCTCCAGGCTGATATTTTTAAATTGTTTTGAATTTTATTTTTAGTGTAAGAAATATGACCCAAAACAATGGGATAAGACAAGGACAAGAGATGGAAAAGCTGGGGCTGGGAGGGGGGAATCAATGGGTGGAAAATGGTTACATAAGGGAAAAGGGTGCTTGAGTGTGCATGTACACTGGGGCTGGGGAGTGTTGCAAGAAGGGGAGAGAACATAAGAATATTACTGCTTTAAATCTGTCCTTCAAAATTTTTAAATTCAGCTTTCATGCTGATGATATTCCTGGATGTTTAGCAATGTTTATATATCCCCAGTGGGATGGAGTATTGGATGAAGAGTCAGGGGACTCTCCTGTAGTCAAATTTTTGTGTCTTTTGACACGTTGTGATGAGAGCAGACTTACAGAAGTGGTGCACAAATGATCCAGAGCCATCAGAAGTGAGAGGTGTAGCTACAGCACCTCATCTGAGCACTGTTGCAAGGAGCTTGGGGGTAGCAAAGTGTTGCTGTCTGCTGTAAACACAACTGCTTGGCTTCTGCCTTCTCATGGGGCCACCATGCTTCCTGAAATATCCCCACTCCAGTGACATTGCACACGTCTTGTCTTTGCATCTCTTCCACGGCAAGTGTGTGGTATCAAATTTACTGTATTTAATCGACCACTGTAGTGTGACAAAAGGAGCAAAAATGTTATGGTTTGCATTAACAAATTGGAGAAAACTGCTATTGCTCTAAATTGTCTGCTCCATGAAGTAATTGATTTCTGGAAAGAAACCGTCTTCTCTTGTGTATTACATTAGGTATTGCAATAGATCTCAATTCTTTTTGGCCTTTAGCTGCTGTGGTGGTAAATATGACAGATTTTCAAATTTCAGAATATAAACCTATGCTGTCTCTGTAAAAACCAGGTTTCTATCAAGCATGCTTGTAAAGGTGGTGAGTTTCTGAAAGTTTTTCTTTGATGCACAAAATCTCTCACTGAACAGAATTTAGCAGTCTATCTATGAGAATTGCATTCAATAAGACAATATAATTCTCTTTCTAGTAACTATTCATTTAAACTGAAAATCCTTGAGTGGAAGGTATGTATCTAACCGAGCCTTGAGCTACCAGTGCACTTTAGGGCTGGAATCTACGTAATGCTTCATCACAGATGGACAGCTTGTGGACAAAAATACAGTTTACCACCTCAGCATGAATGTGGGGGGAATTGGTAAGGCAGTATATAATTAATGCTGGATTTGATCCAGGATACCTTTCCCTTAGGACAGGAGATCAAGACTTTTAGTGACAGTCTTTTAAAGACTCGTTTATGGTTCAGCAAACTGGAATATTGAGTAAAATTTGAACTGTATCATGGCACAGACGGAGAGAGAAGTGCTTCCACTGTACTGCTGGCTCCACATCCTCACAGGGAAACACTCTAAAATGGTGTTTTTCTTTTAAAATAAAAATTAAATGCTAATTCTTTTCACTTTGAGAAATATGAAGAGTGTGGCTGTAAAATGTGATAGAAAAAAAAATCAACTTGAAGAACTGGTTTTAATGTTCCCCTGGGAATGTTGTGGTTTTTAATATTTCAGAAATGGGTTTGCTTAGCCCTGAGGGAAAGGGATTGGAAGAGCATGATAGACATGAGCATGCACGAAGACTGTACGTTCGGTATTAAGGGGGAAGAAATAGGTCACTGTGTATTAGATAGCTCATTTGGTTTCCTTTAAAGCCTCAAGAGACAGCAACTGCTGAGCTGCAGTTAGGAAGCTGTCCTGTATCCTGAGGGACAGGGCAAACAAGCAATGTAGATATCCTTGCTTTGGTTATACACAAATACACCTGTTAATTCATGCTTTCTTGTGGAGCTGATGGTGCCTTACTGGAAAAGGTGCCCGTTTATGCAACAGCTCTAGTTATTCATGTGCCAATGCTGAGCTGCACATGGCTTAAGGAAAACATTTTTAATGCGGGTTATATGAAAGGAAATACTTTTCTTGTTATTCTTTGGTAGTTTATCATACATTATGCCTGAGAATGTTCCTTCCCAACACAGAAAATCAAGCAAAAGTATCAAGATGCCTTGACGGATGAACAAGAAGCTCCTAACTGAACTCAAACATCCAAAGGAAGCACACAAGTGGTGGCAGCACAGAAAGGTGGCCGAGGGGGAAACCAGCAATGCTGTCCTGAGCTTGCATGGACAGGGTGAGGAAAGCCAAAGCAACCAGGAGAGACAACAACAACAACAACAACAATGCTGAATTATTCAATGAGGAATTGAGGGATATCTCTCATTCATCTGCCCTTGTCCTTATGGAAGATTTTAATCTCCCAGGCATCAACTGGTTAGTGTCATACAGCAGAAACAAACAGGTCCAGGAAATTGCTGAAGCACATGGAGGATAACTTCTTTGTGCAGAGACTAAGGGAGCTACCTAGGACAGGTGCCCTCCCAGCTTTGCTGTTTGTAAACACAGAGGGTCTCAGGGGTGAAGTGGTGGCTGGTGGCTGTCTTGATCACAGTGACCACCAAGTAGTTGTGTTTCAAATAATTGGTGTTTGGAGGAAAAGAAAAAACAAACCAGGAAAACTTTGTCCCTGGATATGGGAAGAGCAGATTTTGGGCTGCTGAAGGAGCTAGCTAGTAGGGGCCTCTGGGGATCTGCTTCTGAAGGTATTTGGGTCCATGAATGCTAGTCACAAAACTTCCTAAGAGCCATTTCTTAAGAGCACAGTAGCAATTCCAAAGGAAGGGAATTCAAGCAAGCAGTGCAAAGGGCTGCCTTGGCTGAACAGGGTTCTTATAGAAGTTAGGCAAAAAGAAACTGTACAGACACTGGAAGCAAGAACAGGCAACACTGAAGGACTAGAGAGATTCTGTTTGGCACTGCGGGGAGAAAATTCATGCAGTCAAAGCTCGACTAGAGTTCAAGCTGGCCAGCACTTTGAAGGACAAAAAAGGCTTTTCAAAATATATTAACAGCAAGCAGAGAATCAGAGAGATCACTGGTCTGTTGATTGACGGAGTCAGTCACCTCACAAATAGGGATACAGACAAGGCAGAGGTATTTAATGCCTTTTTTGCCTCTGTCTTTAACACCAGTGCTGGGCCCTGGGATCCCAGGAGACCTGTGTTGGACGACCAGGACTGAGGGGATGATGAACTCCCAGCTGACCCTGAACTTGTTCAAGAGTAGCTGTTCAAGCTGGATGCACATAAATCTGTGGAGCCTGACAGGATTCATCCCAGGATACTGATGAGGCTGGACGAAGTTATCACAGGACCTCTCTGCATTATTTTTCTTCAGTGGTCTTGGGAATCTGGAGAGGTCCGAGTCAACTGGAAGCTGGCAATGTTTCAAGAAGGGTAAGAAGGTAATGATAGACCTGCCAGCCTTACTTTTCTGTGCCTGGTAAAATTATAGAGAAGGTTTTTTTGAGAGACAATCCAGTCATTGATTATAGTGAGCACACGTTCACAAGGGGAAAGTCCATCTTAACCAATTTCATTTCATTTCATTATAAGGTCACGTACCTAATTGACCAAGGGAAACTAGTAAATGTGGAGTTTTGGAATTTTACCAAGCTTTTGATACTACTGTCAATCAACTGCCCAGCACAAAGATAGACAAATCCATAATATGTTGGGTAAAAGGGGTTACATCAGGCTGGCAGCCAGTCACCATCGGCATTCCCAAGGGCTCAATTTTACAGCCAGTGCTATTCCATGGTTTCATAAATTATCTGGACACAGGAATCAAATATACAGTAAGTAAGTCTGTCAATGATACTAAATTAGGAAGAGCTGTGGTCTTCCTTGGGGGTAAAGAGGTCCTGCAGAGAGATCTGGAGGGCTGAGCCATCACCAACTGTATGAAATTTAACTAGACCAAGTGCTGGATTCTCCTTGTGGGACACAGTAATCCTGGTTATTCATACAAATTGGAGGATGAGGGACGGGAGAACAGCATTATGGACAGGGACCTGAGGGACCCTAGCAAGTGGAACATGAGCCAGCAGTGCCCTGGCAGCCAGGAGGGCCAAGTGTGTCCTGGGGTCCATCAGGTACAGCATCGCCAGCAGGGCAAGGGAGGGGATTGTCCCACTCTGCCCTGCACTGGGGTGGTCTCACCTTGAGTGCTGGGGGCAGTTCTGGGTGCCACAATAAATGAAGGATATAAAGCTATTGGAGTGTGTCCAGAGGAGGATGACAAAAGTGGTGACAGGTCTCAAGGGCAAGACTCAGGAGGAAGTGGCTGAGGTTGCCTTGGTTTGTTTAGCTTAGAGAAGAGAAGGCTGGGGGATGACCTCATCACAGTCTACAGCTTCCTGAAGGCAGGCAGTGGAGGGGAGGGGCTGATCTCCTCCCTCTGGTGACCAGCAACAGGACACAAGGAAATGCAGTGAAGCTGCAACAGGTAGGTTCAGATTAAACATCAGGCAAAGGTTCTTCACTGAGAAGGTGGTTGACCACTGGAACAGGCTCCCCAAGGAAACTGGTGATGGTGCTAAGCCGTCAGAGTTCAAGGAGCATCTGGATGATGCTCTCAGTTGTATGGTTTAGCTCTAGTTAGTGCTGTGGGGAGTGGGGATTTGGAGTTACTAATCATTATGTGTCCCTTCCAACTTGAGATATTCTGTGATTCTAAGTCTATGGAACCTGATGGGATGCATCCCCAAGGGAGGGAGATGGCCAGTGTGATGGCAAGTTCCCTTGGAGTGGAGGAGTGTCTCTGGCAGGATTGAGGAAGATGATCCTTCCCTTCTACTGAGCACTCAACCACATCTGGAGTGTTGGAGGCAGTCCTCGGTTTCCTAGTATGGCACATGGACGTACTGGAGTGAATCCAGAAAACAATTCTTATAATGATTAAAGGATTGGAACATTTGAGAAGATACTGAGAGACTGTTTAGCCTCAAGGAAAGAAGGCCTGGGAGGGACTTTTATCAATGTATATAAATACTTGGTTGGAGGGTACAAAGAAGACAAAGTTAGTATCTTCTGAATACTGCAAAGTGGAAGGACAAGAGGCAGTGGATACAAATGGAAATACAGAAACTCCACCTAAATATAAAAAACTAATGTTTTTACTGTTGTAGTGCAATGCCAAGCACAAGAACAGATTTCCCATGGAGGTCATGGAGTCTCCATCTTTGTAAATATTCAAATTCCAGTTGGACAAGGCCCTTGACAATCTGCCTCTGCTGTTACCAAAGGGCTGGTTGGAACAGAGGACAGCCGGATTAATTGTGTAATTAAACCTTGATTTTTAGAAAAGTTTTGTATTTATTTTTTTTAGCGCAGCCCAATCAAACTCATATTGCACTGCAGGTGATGTGAGCATGAAGTCTAACGTGTATCTCCTTTACTCTGTCAACCAAGATTACTCCAGAGCTGATCAGGCTAGAATACCTCCAATTTTCTACTTGTCATTTAATGAAACTTCCATTTTGCTGAAAATTTCTGGTAAAGTTTACTGTAAGTCTGCAAATTTCTTGCAGCATGTTTATGACTCCAGTTCTGTAACTTTTCCTCTGATCCTTGAGCATAAAGAAGGAAAACACGATTTTGAATGTTAGTATGAAATTCCCTCAGGGTGGTGCAATTTCATAGGCAATTAAAAGCTGCATTAGAGTGGAAAGACAAAACAGGCCTGCAACTGGCAGCCTAAATGCAGAAGAAAATGACCCCTTGCATCCCAGCAGTATGATGGCTTTGCAGACTGAAATAAACACACATCACCCTGAATAAACTGTGAAATACAGCCTGTTTTATTTAAAGGGTGGTGGTTTTATTTTTATATTGCACTTGGCATTTCCTGATTTAAGAGCTGCAAGCTGTCTTCTGCCTACCACATGTTTCTGTTTGTAGTTCTGGCATTTGTATAACCCAGTGGTAGAAACTGTCATCCAGTTTCTAACTCACTGTACATTAAACATAGCAGTCAGAAGAATCCTAGGAAAATATGTTTTGCACACCAGTATTTTTCAAAATCTCCTGCTTTTAGTCCTTGAAGAAAATCAAGTGAGTTTTTGTCTAGATTTCATAGAGGACAATTTTAGACCCATATAAAAGGGTTTAATTCTTTCAAGTATTCCATTTAGCACTGTAATTTGTGTTGAAGTGCAATCTGTGTCAAGAAGTAGATTCATGCCTGTGCACATTTATTCTTGGGCTATTTTTTTCTCTTTGCAGTTAGCGTCACAGTCTCTGACATCACAGTATATGAGTTTACTGCTTTTCAAACCACTTACTTCAGGAGAGAGATATGGTAATAAATTTGATTCTGGCTCTTCATGAAGAACAAACTGTGGCTGCTCAAGACCATTAGGGTCTTTGTCCCTACCAGCTAGAGAATGGAATGCCTATGAAGGTATCTGATCAGAAACTGCTGAAAGAAATCACAGCAGTACATGAGTGCAACACAATCCATAACATTTGCTATGAGAGAGAATAAAAACAGAGAACAACAGACCATTTCTAGCTGGCTCTCTAAGGCTGTACTCCAAAGTATTCACAGATATATTTAAGAACAGCATTAGCTGTCCAGACAAGACCTAGAAAATTTCATTGACCAGCTCTTCTACTATTGCTTATTAGGCCCCACAATTCTCTTACAGAAACTGAAAAGTCTAAACTGCCTCATACTGAAGGGTAAGGAAGAAAATGGAATGACTGGTTGCAACAAGATACCTAAGCAGTGTTCAGTTTTAAGATATATTCCTTGGAGTCTTAATCCACAAAAGTTACCACTAAGTTTGCAAATGCTAATTCAGTGAGCTTTTCTCCCTATGCATGTCACAAATTCTCTGCTATTCTGAAACTTTCTATATGCTGTCTTCAGTTTCTTCACAAGCTTTTGAATTATGTCTTGTACTTCGTGGCTGATAGTGTGCCTTCATTTCTCTGAAAGAGTTTTGCAAGATTGTCCAAACCTTTAAAAGAAAGGCAATTCTGTCTTTTACCCACTATTTTACTCACTTAGCAAATGGTTAAATAGAAAAGTTAGGCTGAGTCAAATCAGCATGTGCAGAGTATTACAGTATTTAGCAGGCTGATGATTTCATGGTAAGTACCTGTGTGCCTGTTTTCACCCACAGAACATACAAGGCAGCTGCTGTGGTAAGCAAATTTCAAATATTTACCTTTTTACAGAGCATGGATGCGAGCAGTAACTGTCAAGTAGCACTTTACTGCATGGTAAATCCACATTCAAGCTTGCCTTGTTCAAGCCTACAGTCAACCATTGTAATGAGGGAAGTAATACTTCCCTTTGCAGAATCCATCCTAGTTAAAAGCACATCATCAACTCAATGTTCAATAACTGTATTAAATGATTACTTGTAGTGCTTTGTAAGTAGTTTTATCAGGCTTATGTATGTGTCTGTATTTGGCAGACTACCTGCTGGTCTTCCTCACATTCCCCCTTGCAGCTGCAAGATTTGCAGTTTACCAGAGCTCTGTGATTGTAGCTTTAGGGAGATAAGCCTGAAGGGTTTCAGACTGTTCAGGAAAGATGGATTGGGAAGGCAAGGAGGAGGGCTTTAACAGAAAAGGAGTGCCTTGGGTGTGTGAAGCTTTACCTTGGGACAGTTGTTGAACCCGAGGACAGTGTGGATAAGGACACGAGAATAGATAGTGCAGTTGATGTCACAGATGTGTCTGCAACCAAATCATCTGCTCAAGAAGAGGGAGGTGAAGCCTTCTTTGGACACTGTGCCCTAGAAGCTCTTCTGCAGTTGGGAGACCTTACAGTAATGGGAATTATGTAAAAGATTTTTCTCTTCTTTTGGGACTACTTGGAAAATCTGATCCCAGAAGTCGGTGTTTTTCAAAATTTACTTTGCACTAAGTGAAATGTTTGAATCAAATGTGAACCAATTGTGTCTCCCGCTGCCAACTTCTGCAAATAGAACTTGAAGAGTTTGAGATGACAAGGTGGGGAGATCCCAGTAGGTCCATTTGGAGTGGTCACCGCCTTAGGACCTTGCTGTGGATGAGCTTCCTGGTGCCATTCCAAACCCTCCTGCCCTGACCCGTTCGGTTTCCCGTACCCTTACCCTGGAAAACCATCACGCACGCAGTCCTGCCTGCAAGAGACCAGGGAAGGCTCACCCCCTCGCCTTCTCCCGGCTCTCTGATCTCGCCGAGGGCGAGTCGCTCCCGCCAAGGTGAGGTGAGACCGGGCGGGGCAGCCGGGCTCAGGCTGCAGGTATTGAGGGAGGGAGGGAGAGAGGCCAGGCCGGCCGTCCCGCCCCTGGGGCACAGCCCGCCTCGCCCGATTATGTCACCCGTGCTCAAAACAAAGTTAGGAAAGTGGTTTCAGCCTTTCCGCGGTCTCGCTTCCAGCGCGGGGAGCGCCGGCCGGGCCAGCCCGAGGGAGGTGAGTCGGGGCGGCACCGCGGCCCGGAGCAGCCGGGGCAGGCACGGCGAGGCCCGTGCCCGGCCGGACCGTTCTCCCGGCCGGGAGGCACCCGCGGCCGCCGCTTCGCCGTGCCCTGCAGAGAGAGCCCCGGTGTCCCCAGCGAGCCCCGCTCTGTCGCAAGCCGCGCTTCCTGCGCGGTGTCCGCGGGCACAGGGCCCGGCGGGGCCCGGCACCCGGCACGGAACGCGCTCTGGCCCCGAGCGGGATAACGGGGCGGGGGGCTGCCCGTGGCCCCCTCTCCGCTCGGTGCCAGGCTGGAAGGTGGCAGGAAGGTGGCTGGAAGCGGGCGCCAGCAGGCTGGAGCAGCCCCCGCAGCGCCGGCTGCGGCGCGAACGCCCGCACGGCGATGGAGCCAACTCCGCCGTGGGGCCGGGGCTGTGTGGGGAGCGACAGCTCGGTGCCGGGCTGCGACTGTCGTGACTCCTCCCACACGCCGAATGCTTCCCTCAGGTGGTGGCCCGAAGCGCCGGCGGCGGGCAGTGGCTGTGCTGGCGCTGCCGCCGTGCCTCGTGTCGCTTCGTGCCGAGAGAAATCCCTGGATGGCCTGGCCGCCTCAGGAGCTGCCCCGCTGGGTCTCGCTCCCCTGCAGATACAGCAGATGATTGAGTTTGTGGCTGGTGGCTTCCTTCAGGCCCACCAAATGCTTGTTGAAGAAGGCAGTGCTGTTCCTGGTGGTTGTAGGAACGATTCCTGTGTCCCCCTGCAATAGTTTGGTGTCACTCTTACTCTGCTGTAGCACTTATGTGATCTCTGATTTTATTTTCTGTCTTTCTTGATACTGAAGGTTTATGGTGACTGTAAATGACAGTTATGAAAGAAACGTGCTGCCAGCAGGATAATAGATTTCTTAATATACACCAGTAGAACAGATTATTACTGCATGTAGTGAAACGTGGGTAGTGTCACAATAGGGAGAATGGTAAAATCCCTCTAGAACACGTTGGCTAATTTAATGTGCTCTTCTGTTTTCTTAGTTGCAACTTTGTGGTTTTCAACAGTATTTTTCAGCTTAGTTTCGCTTTTCTTTTTAGAATAAGTAAATTATTCTGATGCATGGGTAAAAATGTATTGGTTTTCTGTGGGTTATTCTAAGAACTCTGGTCCCCATATTTGAGCTTCAGTAATTGCACAGATCAAAAGGGAGCCATTACACCCAATGTGAAAATTAAATGTTGGTCTTCTCTAAACTAGATTCTCATTTTTCATGAAATTGAGAGAAGAAATCAAAAGTCAGAGTTTGAAGTACAAAAAGGAAGATACCTTTCTGTGAATGGATTAAGTAGCAAATGAGATTTAGGGCAGTAATACTTTCCAGTCTCATGGTCTGCCAGCTCTCAGAGATTTAAGTTCACTGCTGCTGAAATGAATGAGATATGTTTTGTTCCTTGTGAACTGTCTCTGCCCCCACCACCACCCTTTCCTCTTATCTTGTGGTGGAGTAGGAGATAACAGTAAAACAAGCTGAAATAAATGCACTAAAGAGCACCACTCTACAGGCTTTGTTTTGTGGTTTCTTCAGACCACAGGATGAATGTGCTGCTTCTAACAGGTCTCTTTTTTCTGCCATTTCTGTTCATTGACAAATGATATCCTATCATGATTTTTAGGTAGGCAAATGGAGGAGCAAAGAGTATAGTGGTCTTTCCTGATTCCCTCTCCACTCTTTGCTAATTTGCAGTCTAAATGTGTATGAACATATCGTCCCAACATGAAAGTTGGGAGTAACACATCTATAGGGGTTTATTTCTCATGTAAAACATATAGATTTAGTCAGTTCAAGTTAAACCTGATGTAAAAATGTAATTGATTCCACTATTTATGACCTAATCCATGCAGAAGCACCAGGATGTCTGTGTCTGATTGAAACTGAGTTTAAAAATTTTGAACCCATCTTATTCCTTAGTCTCACTGAGGGGGTGTCAAGGAAAGTGAAGGTTCTTGCTGGGGAACTTCCATTAACTGAAGAGCAGCATAAATGAAGTCAGGGATCCTGCACAATTGTAAAGATAGCTTTCTGAGTAATTGGATCACAGAGAAAGGGGAAGTTGTATCTCTGTTCAAAAGCAGTAGTGAATTAAAATCCAATTAAGAATCTGTAATGATGCATTTTTAATTGTTTGCATAGCAAGGCTTTTTTGTAGAACTGAACAGGATGAAGTACACCAAACCTCCTAATCAAACATAGATAAGTGGATTTGTTTATATGTGTTTCCAAGGCCTTGGAAGTGAGCTGTGTGGAGCAGATAGCATGAAGGTTATCTTGTTCTGCATATAGGAAAATATGACTATTTTAGTATCATATTTTACCATTACTTTTTGTAGTGGAAAACCAGTGGACTAGCAAACTAAATATTTGTGTGCCTCACTGACGTGCTCTTACCCCATAAAACCTGTCCCACTGACTCAAGTGAAGGTATTTTCCCAGGGAAAGTTTGTAGTTTTAGAAATTCTGAAAGTTTTGAAGACAGTAATTTGTGCCAACCTGGCTTCAAACCGAGTGCCAAATAACTAAGGAAACACTTGGAATATGTCTCTCTGTCTTTTAGTGGAATCTGCATTGACTTGGGTCCTCTAAGGTCCATGGCAGAGTAGACTGAAATTTTATACTAACATTTTTTCCATGAAAAATGCTTCTAATTTGAAGAGCATATTTAATTTGCATCTCAAAATCCTTTGACTTAGAGATGTAACATTCCTTGAAAAACTAGAAATAGAGAGTGTATTTTAGACTTCAAACCAAATTGTTGTTGGTTTTCAGGCAGATAAAAGGTTTTGATTTTTTTCAGAAGTTACATTTTTAGCAAGGGCTTTTGGAGGAGGCAGAATATTTCAAGGGTTTTTTTGTGAAAATGGTGTACTTTAAACATGTTCTTGTCAACCTGATTTCACCAGCTGAAAGTAGCTCCGTTTAGCAGTGAGTCATTACAAAAACCTGAAAGATAAGACAATTAAAAGGGGTATACACTATTTGACTTAAACTTTTTCCAGATCTTTACTTTAGGGGGAGGGGGTTACCAGTGCAAACAATTTGTCTACAAATGGAGCAGCTCATGTGAACTGGCAATATCTCCTGCCAGAACGTCATGTTACACCACTTACTAATATAATGCCGTTATCAATATAGTTAATCGCTTTTAATTTCAGTACTTGGAACAATGCAGCACAATAAATTGTGCTTAGAGGCTTTTTCCAACACAAGTGATTCTGTGATTCTTTGCAGTCAGATGGACTCAGCCCAGTTTTGACTTCTCTACATTTGGGAATGTGTTGCATATGTTGTAAGATGCTCCTTCTTAACAATAGTTTTTACATCCCTGAATTACCAAATGATGTTTTAGAAATAGGGCAAAATAATGGTAGAATAGTTCTACATAGTTCTGGGATAGTTCTAATACAAGTTCTGTAAGTGCTAATGTTTGTCCAGTTTACATGCAGACATCTTTAAAAAACCTCATGCTGCAGCCACAGATGTTAGCCATAGTTTTCACCCAAAATGGGTAACTGGCCAAGCTGTATTTGTATGCAGTAATGATTTATTGGTAATTTAGAGAGATAAAGACAGACTTAGTGAGGAAAACACCCACTCAGATACTCATGGACACTTGTACCACCATGCTGCTCAGATATTGCATAGGTGAGCAGTTTCTGAAGGCACAAGGTTTCATGCAACCAGCAGGCAGGTGAGGAACAGGAGGTGGGGAGAAGAGTTCTTCTTGGAACCAGTTTTCTGGAATAAGGTGGAAAGAGCAAAAGGAGGGAGAGGAGACAAGGGGTCCTTAGGCCTGCACGGGCTACAGGCAGGGTGCTCTCAATTCTGTTGATCTTGTGGTTATTCTGCAACAGTGATTTCCATCATGATGGCTGCCCCTAAATTCAGTGTCCCTCCATAAGAAGTTTGCATTTTAAGGCAGGTGTTAGCTTTTGACTTCTTAAATACATTAAAAAGGAAGCATCCAAAGCAATGAAGCATGAGGAAAAGATGTATTTCTGTTAAAATCATTATCTAGAGTAGCTTTACTTCTCAAGGATGCTAGCAGCATTTAGCAGGTCCACTTTAACTTAATCCTGCCTTTTTAGTATGGACCCCTAAGAACTGCTAAGATTTAGGCAATGAACATCCTGTTAGTTGTTTTTCAGTAGTGTTTTCTTATTGAAGGGCAGGATGGTGAATAAATGAATATGCCTGCTTACCCTGGGCATCTGGATTTTAATACATGGATAGTTTTATTTACTACTTCTATAGAAGCCAGCAAGAATCCAGGCAGGAGATCGTTTGTCTTCCTCTTCCTCTGGGGAAGCTGGCCTTTGGGAGAAGAAAATTTTCTTACAAGCCCAGTGAAAACTAGTTGCTTGGATGCAAATATTAAAAATAAAAGTTTAATGAAGATATGTTCATCAGTCTGAGTTGGAATTCTGCATCACAGTGCACAGAATTGACATAGTTTGTTTTTTCCCCAACGTGTGTATTTGTGGATTCTTCTAGGGACAAATACCCAGTGGGGAGTAAGTGGTCTCTGTCCAAAGTCTTTGGCTGTCTGTTTTGGAATCCTTAGTGCTTAATCACTTCAAGCATATTTTCTGGTTTTCTCCTGTTTCACAGTTAATATTCTTGAGACACTGCTTCAGATACATAATCTGGATTTTTATCCTTCTTCTTTAGCTTTAAGGTTTGTTTTGGTTCTTTTTTTCCTTAACCAGTAATCTTCAGAAAAGGAGAAATTTCATTTATATGACTTTGGTGCATGTATAACAAACAATATCTTCTCCCAAGTCTTTTTCCTCCTTGACTTCTGCTGAGCTCCCTTACCTTGAAATAAATTGTAAGTAATTTTTAAAGCCTTGTTGTGGTGTAAATGAAGCTTTAAGCTTGCAGATGGGAAAATAGGTGATCCTAATGGTTCCTTTAATCTTTAAAAACTAATCAGGTCTGGCTGGAGAGTTTCTGTTAAGACTGAATCTAAGCAATCTGTCAAGACTGATTCTAAACAGAATTTGGTTCTCCCACACAAATCTACTTACACTAAAGGAATTTCTACATAGCTTAGTTTTTCCTTTTACAGGCCAGTGGATGTAGGATTCTTCTTTTGTCTCTGCCTTTGCTACTCTCCTGAAATTATTTTCATGTCACATTCCTTTCAGACTATCTTCTTGTGGTCCCTCATGGGAACTCCAGCCTGCCTCAGATCTTTCCCTCTGGAGTTAAACTCCTCACACCCACTCCATGGTGTACAGTCTCCTAAGATGAAGAGTCATAGGAGATCATGTACATTATGAGAGAAGTGAATTCAGTCTGTGTGGAAGAGGCTTTGATGACATATTTCATCACAAGATTTTCTGACCTGCATGTTTTTACTTGAAAAACCAAAACTGGAGGAATCAATGTCCCCTTTTTTTTATCCAGTTGTGTCTAGGTGTCCATATGGTTAGGCCAAGCTTTATAATGCTTCCATGAGAGCTGAAAGGTTAATTGTCTTAGTCATAATTGAAAAAAACCAGGTATTTTCTTGACCATACAACTTTGTATCTCTGCTAGTTGTTTTAAGTGTGGGACCTGAATTTTTACGTTGGATGGTCATAAAATCTTTTTTTAAATGGCTAGAAGTAACACTGAAGTCCACTGATCTAGTCATCTTTCTCAGGAGTGATCTCCTCTGCCATTATTTGCAGATTTGTGTTTGGTCTGTTCTTCCATGATGGCAGAACTGCACTGCCTTTGCAGTCAGGGGTTCAGTGCTCCACCTTCTTTATCCTTGGGTGGGTTTTCATGTCTAGCTTGTCTGACATGTTTGCTTCTTGTGGATTGTATTATGTGCATAGGGTGCATTTTTCTCCAATCCTGTACCTAGAAAACTTCTATGTACTTGAGCTTGGTTATTGTGCTCTCTTTGGTCTTAACAGTTCCATTCCTCTGTCATTCTCTGTAGGTCCTGCCTTTTTTGATTCTTCCTTGATGGACCACTTGGGCTTAATTAAATTAAATAAACTATAACTT
>VYZP01048608.1:2304-15772 GCA_013400635.1 Hypocryptadius cinnamomeus | reverse complement strand
AGCGGTTTCTCAGGAAGGCAAACATTGTAAGTAATGAATGTCCCCCACATGGACTATCCCCTTGGCCACTTTGGGTCAGCAAGGTGTGTCCCCTCCCAGGACTTTCCCATATCCAGCCTACTGATGGGAGGTGGAGTGTTGGAGAGACAGCTCTGGTGCTGTGCCAGCACTGCTCACTGTAGCAAAATACTGGATGAAATCAGCATCCACCCCGATCACAAGCACATCTGTATGTGTGTTGCATCTCTTTCTAGATGTCTTGATGTTTCATGGAGCCATCAGGCTACAAACAGCTCCTACTTCTGCTCCCAGTCTAAGTCTGTCTGAGCTATTTCAATTTTGCCATCTCATCTACCTGTTATTTGTTTCAGTGTTCTTCAGTGACATGACTTTGGGCATCTATGCCATGTCCCTTCAGAGTCACATTTTCTACCCAATGCAGTGGTGTCTGGCCACAATGCAGCAGCCCAGGTGGGTTTACCCCTGCCTTGCCAATTCTTCCATTGCTGCAGCCACCTGCCTTGGGCATTAGCCACCATCCAGGAGTCAGTATAGGCTCAATGCACAGGCCACTTTTCTTGTTCTGGTTGGATGGCTTTCACTTCTGCACATTCACTTCACTTGCCTTCTCTTTTGGCAGTCTCAACAACTTGTCAAGGAGCTTTCTTGTGAAAACACAATAAAAATACTGAAAATATAAAGATGAGCTGTCCCATGGGGTTAGAATTGAGTTTAGGGAAACAATGAAAAACTACTCACTGTGCCTACACCAGATGCACGATCTGTGTACATTGTCTGGTTTTTTTGGAAGTTGTCATTGTGGTGCAAAACTATAGAGAGTCATTTTTAGGAGCCTAAGCTGTGGTGGTTTTATTATTTCTTTAATGCTATCCCAAGTATTTGAGGACCTCATCTATCAGGGTACTAAACTGACTCCAGGAACCTTAAGAATTGTTAATGCTAGCTAGAAAAAAAAAAGTTCAATGTTCCTTTGCAAAGCACTGAAGAGCTGTGGGCTCACAGAGACCCCACTGCAATGTGGCACATCTTTGTACTCTAAGTTATGGTGAAATTAGGTCCAGCTAATCACAACTGAACTATAAAGGAGCTGGTTTGGCTCCCTTTGGAGATAGCTCAGTAGCTGCATGTCCTGCTTATTGAACAAAGAAGCAGAATTTATGCACTACATCACTGCCATATTACCCACACCTGTCTAGTTCTCAGAATGCTACGGAGTGCCCTGAGCCTTGGTAACCTTTTATGTGCTCTATTAACAGTCCTAGTCATAGCTGTTCCCTGTGTGAGTACTCCTCTTGCATCATGGTAGTCTCACGTGTTCATTTTTTGTGTGTTTGATCTTTTGTTGTTAAAACAACATGGTTATAGTTTCTTGCTGCAAGCCATTACAGAACTCACTTCTTGTATTAGTTTGTTGGGGGTTTTTTTGGGAAGAGTAGGGAAATTATTAATTTCCTTTAAACTGAATTATGCTGCCATGTTGTTTTAATGAAAATACTGAAATTAATATTTGCCAAAAATCCCATCTTCATTCAACTCTTGAAGCACACAAAGCAAACACCATACCTCACAAGTGTTTTCTAATATCAAAGACCAAGCGCGAAAGCTTGAAAATAAATTTCTGCCCTGAATATAGATCTGTATATGTTGTGTGTATTACATGTGCAAGTCTACTCAGAATACTGGTACAAAGGGTAGTTTGTGGTGTTGTTGGTCCAGTTGAAATCATGACTTCACTAAGAAAAAAACAATTCTTATCTAAAAAGAAAATACTGTGGACTACAGTACAATTGTCATGTCTAAAATGCATGAGAATTCATTCAGTTTTCCTGCTGATGTTCAGCCAACCAACCAGACTGGTTGTGAAGATCTTACTGCTGGATATGCTGCTCACTCCTAAAGCAGAAATCACAGATTTGCTTTTCCAAACTGAATTAAAAATCTAGACTTTTGAAGTTTTCCATAAAAGACAAAAATAAGACGATACCATCATTTTCAGACTGACAGCATAATGTACAGTATATGCAGGCAAATAAAGACAGTTTAAGAACATCAGGTGCACAGGAGCTAAAATACAGATAATATTGAATGGAAACCATTTTCACTTAAAATTAATTAATAAGTACAGAAATGAGCCCAAAGATATGCGTTCTTATATTTTTAGAAATGTGTTTCAAATATTTTGCCCCTTCCAAATGCTTTTCCCCTCCCAAATAGTTAAGCTTTTCTATTTTTAATAGGGTTCTTAAAATTAAAATGAAACTTTAAAACTGTGAGTTGACGTTTTAGCTTCTCTAAGATTCTAGCATTATTCCTTATTTAATTTACTTAAAATGTAGGAAAAAAAGTTAAAATCTTTTTTCAGGTTATGTGGGAGATGGAATATTTATAAAATGTCATCTAGAACTCCCTTAAAATTGCCTTAGGGAGTTCAATTTTTTTCTATGGCTAATATACATGAGAAGATAAATGTAGGTGTCATGAAAAATAGTAGGTATACCCAAGATATTTGTATCATGATTGTTCTGACAAACATTTAGTCTAGAATTTATGTTCCTAGTGCTCTCCCTTGTAAGAGGTCTCATCTTGTCCCAGTCAGTGGACATCCTAGAGAGAAATGCTTGTGGAACGAGTGGCTCATCCAGCAAGGCGTGGTAATGAAGGCATGTGGGGTGAATAACTTTCCAAAGGAAGGTTCTGTCTCTGAGCCATTTCCTCCTAGGGCTGAAAGTCAGACATAAACAGTCTCACTGGATTCCCATTAATGAACATTTATGTATGTTCTGGTATCCTAGTCTATTTGTAGTTTCTTAAATACATTCTCTACATAAGTTTAGTTAGGAAAAAATATCTTTTCACTCTGAAGTTATTATTGAAGCTTGTTTGTCTTGTACAAAGAAACTAAAAAAACATAAATATCAATGGTTTTAACTATTTTATATCAGTTTACAAAGCAGGAGAATGTCCTTGGCTCTAATATCATTGATAAGGCTCCTGAAGAGTAGATACAAATATTTTCCCAGGTAATGCAGATGGCTACTGGCTTACAAAAGCAACCTGTGTATCTTCAGTCTTGGTCTAATGCTTTAATTGTTAGAAAAAGATATGCTTTGTAATGTTCAATAGTCTAAACACCTTATCGTGTAAGTTTTTAAATACTCCCTATGCTTAACTTTGACACATAAAATTAATAACACCAAATTAGAGGCTGTGAAATTTGCAGGCATTTGCAGGCTTACAACCTGTTACTGTTTGCATTTGTATTTAAATGCTGCACATCATTCTGTTTTTGATTTGGTTTTTTTTTGACAGTGATTACCTTTATTGATTGTCAGGACACATTAAGTAAAACATCAGATTGTATTCTAGTCTTTAAAATACAAACAGTGTGAAGCACTGTGAAAAAGTACAAAACTTGTTCCATGGATTTCTTTGACAGCAGGAAATCGTGTCTCTGCTTTTCTGGGAATAAATCCACTAAAAGGAAGAAGATAAAAAATGGTTGGGAAAACACCAAGAAAGGAGATAGCTTCATTGCCCCCTTCAAACCAGGTAGTCAGAACTTTGCTGTCAGAATTGTGGTGGAACCAAGGTAGAAAAAACCCTCCCAGTTATTTTCCATTACAATTGTGCAATAAAAAATAAATTGCTTGATATCTCATGAAAGTGTTCTGAAATGGAAAATGTCATGAGCTGAAACGCAAGAGGCCCATAGCCTCTCACTCCTGCCTTTGGATACCATAACAGATTTGCAAACATGCCATCAATCACACCAAATGACAGGAAAACAAGATTATGGAGCATCACAGACACAGCTGCAGTGTTCAGGTTATTTAGTTGGTCCCACCCATGACAAGCACATTGTAGAATCTGAGGGATTAAAATTCTGTAGGCATCACTGGAACATAATAATTATTGTGGTAAAAGGAACCTCTCTTTGATTATTCAGTAGTTTTGGTGTGATATTTTGTGTTAACAAGGGGATAAAATTAGCATTAAATAGTTCACAGATATTTTACAGTTGCATAAGATAACTGAAGTGGTCAGGATAAACATCCCTTATATTCTTATGTAAGAAAGCAAATTGGGAGTTAAGCTTTCACAATGATAGTCTATCATATTCCTCTCCAGTTGACATGATTGCTATTACATTTTCTGTTTTGTCAAAAGAATAACATACCTTTCTGCCAGATAGCTCTATTGGCTGGCCAGTTTTGAACTAAATATGCGTCCTTTAACTAATGTATCATAGCTGTCTTGCTGATTAGACCATGGATCCATTGCTTGATATCCTTTTCTTCTGAAGTTCTGTTTTATGCTCAGTGGGAAGACAACATTCTCTTACTCTCATAGGTATGTATCATATTGTGGGGTAGTAGAAATCTCCCTGCCTTCTGTCTGGTGGGAAACAACTCTTTCTAGTGCAGACTGTAGATATCTATCCAGCATTCTGCTACTTTCCATCTGTCCAGGCATCCTGACAGTCGGGTCTTCTGAAAAAGGGCCTGCCTGTGATGCTTTTGAGAGCCCATGATTGGCTGCTCACAGAACAGCTTTAGGCATCTCTTGCTTCCTGCAGCAGCAATAACATGCTTATGAGAAATGTTCTAAACTTCTGCAAGTTAGAATAAAGGCATTTCAGGAAATTTAAAATTTAAAAGCCTTAATTTGGCTTCACAGCTTCTGCAGGGTGAGTGATTTGACTTTATTTATGGAAGAGGAGTGCAAGATCACACTCTAAATGCAAAATTATAATGAAGTTTCGGCATGCTAGAATAAATCACTGCACCAATGCTTAAGAACCCTCACTCTGTTTAGCTTGGTTTAGACAGACTTGGAAACTGTTCTCCTTGGTAGATATTAGATAGTGTTTAAGTATGACATGCTATCTGAAATGACATATTAATTAGCATTTACTTTCTAACATGTGTTTTCTGAAAGACCTTTAAGACCAAATTTTGTCCCACACAGTTATTCTGATTTTAAAGGTTATTAGAATCTGCCTGAACATCTCCTTCTGCTGTTATGCTCTCAGGCCTGAAAAAGGCTAAGAGACATTTGTTGGCACAGTGAGGCAGATGACTCATTACTTCTGGATGTAAGAAGGGGAAGTAGCTGCCTGAGAAGATAGAATCTAGGGTGTGGGCTCAGAAGTCCCAAAGTTGTCATCTTAGCAACAGGCTCAATGAAATGAAACAGCATCAACAGAATTTTTAGGCTGACGTTTACCTTATTTTTATTGTTACTAAAGAAAAATCCCAGAAAGGCACTGGCATAGGATTTTTTTTAAGTTATGGACTCTAAGGAGAGCAAGTGACTAAAGTACCTGTTGACAGAAGGGGCAACCAAAGACTAATGCAAAAGGTTTATGCCAGATGAGCAGAGCAAGATCATAATACTGATCTAAGTGATTATACCAGGAAACTTACCTAACCTAGTTTATACCCTTCTTTAAGTGTTGTAGGCTGTCTTGCAAATATTTTGTTAAAAATTCTATTTTCCTCTATCTTATTTTATGCCTGTGTTCTACCTGTGCCTCAGTGAAGCAGGCACACAACATGCCTAGAAACAGAAATATACCTTTTTGTTGTTTTGGATCTTTGGTTTTTTTCCTGTATGGTATGCAAAAGTAATGCATTCAAAGTGAATATAAGAGGAAAATAAGAGAAAAGTAAACTGAAATAATTTAGCTGTATTTTCCCTCTGACATTCTAATTTCCCACATGAAAAAATGTCGTGATTTATATTATAAAAATAGTCTCTTACATTATTATCTCCATGCAACTGATAAATTCAATTTGCCCTTCTTTAAAGCGTCTTGCTGTTGAACAGTCTTTTCTTTGTTTCTGAGCTCAAATTGTCTCTTCTATCTGCAATCCACATCAAGTCCAATTTTCCTTCTGTTCCATCATAACACTTTTGATGAGATTCTCATCTTCAGAGGACCAAGCCTACCTGTGCACCTCCTTTTATAAAGTTCATATGTTCCTGCAGTTTCATCTCCTGAAGAGACACTGTTTTCTGTTATGTTCAACTGATTATATTTTTTCTGACCACAGCTGAAATACATGACAGCTTTGGCAATTTCTGTCTTTGCTATAGATTTTTTTTTTTTTTGCTGACATACTTGGAATATGTGCTTTGAAGTAAGAGGAATTGCTTCTAATCTCTTGTAATTTTTAGTTTATCACTTCTAATAGTTGTTTGAAATTGAGGCATATGTAAATCCTTTACAAGAATCATCATCAGTAACATTAGCATTATGTGAAAGGTTAAGTAGAGTGCAAGAATTCATAAAAGAACACACAAAGCTATTTCTGATCCTGTTCTGTGCAGTGTGGGGAACAGGCAACAGGACATTGGTTTGCAAGCTGTTTCACTTTCCAGCAGTTCAAAGCTAAATCAATATGGATACAGGATCTCAGGGCTTTTTATCAATTTAAATATTTGTAAGCAGATAACAGCAGTGGATGTGCAGCCAGAGCTTATTGTATTACACTAATACCTGTTTGCTACAGCACTTAGGGATCATTGGAATGGGGATATATCCTAACGAACTGAGAACTCAGAATATATTCTAAGAATGGAACAAATCTTGCCTTGCATTCACCTTGAATTTAGCAGGAAGTCTTGTATTCTTAAATTGAAATAAAGCTCAAGTTCAGTCCATCATCATCCTAATTATCTTTATTCTCTCTGCTTTTACAGCCCCCATAAACTGTTTATTCCGTTGGCCATTCTAGGGCATCTCTTTCTGTTACTATGTACAGTCAATAGTCATGTATATGTGGTTTTAGAAATGACATTTCTGCAACCTGTTTCTGTTCTTTAATTCAATGAGATTTTATGTTAATTTTTTTATTTTATGTAACTCCTGATGTCTTAAGAGTTTACATTCACAACTTCCAACTGCCAGGTTAACCCAAGAGTACCGTTCCTTCAGTCTTTTTGTTTTTCCAAAATTGATTCCGTTTTTCTTCTTCTTCATATTGTCCTCAGTAGAGTAGTTCTAATTAAGAAATATGAACTGCATTTCATAGAATCATCTCTTTGGCAAAAAGGATGGAAATTTACACCTAAGCAAACAGTTAATTGCATAATTCTTGCTTATTTTTCCCCTTACGAGTGTTATAAACAAGACAGTGGCAAACAGATGCAGTCACTAAAGAAAATGGCTCATAAGGTGATCTCTGTACAGCACAGAATTCCTTTTCTAGCATTTTCTGAGTGCTGCAAAAGTTGAAGTCAGAAGGAGTTCATTGGTTTTATAAAGCCTAAGCTTAGAAAACTGAGTTACCCAGTTACCCTTAGGCCATTTTTCATTAGTTGTGTCACAATTAGCTTAACATAAGCCATCTTAGATTTACATTAAAGTAAGAATGGAATCTGTCTACATAACACACCACTGACATTCAGCACTTTGATGAGTCTCTTTCTCTACAATGAGGTCACTCCCAGGCCTCACTCAGGTACCTCCTCCCACAAAGTGCTATGTCTCCCTTTAATTACCAGCACAGTCTGCTCAGCACCATTCATTCCAGTGTTGAATTGGACAGTATTATTTGTGCACCATCCATTCCAAACTTCACATGTTGGCACCCTCACAAATAATCTGACTGCAACAGTCTGGGTGATGCCACTTCAGAGAGAAAGCTGGATTGACTAGTCTTGCTAAATTGTGCATGCTGAAAGGTAAGGTGACATTCATTTGAGATTAAAACCATGATTTTTCAACATTTTTTCCTTACATAACCTAGATGTAGATACTGCTTGTAAGAGTTAGTGACCTGGACGAGCTCAAGAAGTAGACCCATGGGAAAGGTTTAAGAAGGCGAGTTTAAACAAGTGCAAGGTGCTGCACCTTGGCCACAGCAACCCCCAGAACTGGGAGATGAACAGAAAGAGCTGCCCTGCTGAGAAGGACTTGGGGGTGCTGGTGGATGAGAGACTGGATATGACCCAGCAGTGTGTGCTCACAGCCCAGAAAGCCAAATGTGTCCTGGGCTGCATCCAAAGCAGCGTGGGCAGCAGGTGAGGGAGGGGATTCTGCCCCTCTGCTCTGCTCTGCTCTGCTCTGCTCGGCTCTGACCTCACCTGCAGTGCTGCATCCAGCTCTGGGGTACCCAGCACAGGAAGCACATGTTGGACTCCAGAGGAGGGTTGCAAAGTTGATTGGAGGGATGGAACGTCTCTCCAATGAGGAAAGTTTGAGAGAATTGAGATTGTTCAGCCTGGAAAAAAGAAGGCTTCATGGTGACCTAATTGTAGCCTTCCTAGAGAGCCTACCAAGGAAGATGAAAAGGACTTCTTACAAGGGCATGTAGTGACACAACAAGGGGGAAGAGATTCAAATGGAAAGAGGGTAGGTTTATTTTAGAAAGAAAGAAATTCGCTATTGAGAGGTGGTGAGGCACTGGAAGAGTTTGCCCAGAGAAGTTGTGCATAACCTGTTCCTGGAAGTTGTCAAGGCCAGGTTGGATGGGGCTTTGAGCCACCTGGTCTAGTGGAAGGTGTCTCTGCCCATGACAGGGGGGTTGGAACTAGATGATCTTTAAGGTCCCTTCCAACCCAGGACATTCTATGTTTCTCTGATTGTTAGATAACTGTATTTGTCCTGCTAGTTTGTATTTGAGACAGTGACAGTCAATGGTATCTACACTGTATATATCATACTGCAGTATATCATACTATACTATACTGTATCTATAAAATTGCTTCTCAGCTGCAGGATAGTTGGTAGTAATAAAATGAAGGTTTCCCACCACTGGAATATTTTATGTGATGTTACAAACACAGCCAGAGAGAAATCACAGATGAAAACCTGTATCCTACATTAAGCAGTAGCACAGGAACTTTCAAAATCTGAAGGAGGAAACCGTATATGAATTCTTCCCTTTCTCTTATGACACTGTCTCCTTCATGTCCAATGCTGGACACATGAATATCATCACTTCACTCTGAGAGATGAAGAAAGTTGCCTTGTGTTTCCTTTTGTTTCCTGCTTCATATCTGCTTTTTTATCATAGGCACCTCTGATTGGAAGGTCACAGCTTTCCTTGGTTACAGCATCTGGCATATACTGAAAGGTAGATAATGTTACTCCTCTTGGTGTCTCACATCCAATCAGTTTAAACGAGTGACTTGCTCTGACAAATGCTCTCAATTCGTGTAGTTTTGAGGTGATCTGTAGACATTTTCCCAAATCCTTTTAAAATTTAGCTCGCCTATGTCCAGAAAGAAGAGTTCAGAATGTAGGAGGTAACCATGGCCTTGGCGAGTTGAACCTTGTACAGTTTTTCATGTATGTAAGAGAGAGAAAATAACCCTTAAGAGCACCACAGATTCTGGGTCCTACAGTTATCTGGAGTTAGGCACAATGAGAGGGGCAGAGAAGCATAACTTCCAGATCTTTTATTAAGTACTTTGCTATTTCCTGGATATTCTGAACAATATTACACAATGTGGAAGGAGGATTCTTTGGAAAAACTGAGTTTCCAGTTGCTGAGAATAGTCAAACCATGCTGGGAGTCAAGCTGTTATTTCCATGTGGGAACAAAAGAAGGTTATATTATCTGCCAGCCTTCAAGGAAAGCAGTATCTGCTGGGTGATTTATCTATAAATATATTGGCTGGAGTGACATTGAAATGTGATGTCACTACTATGTTCTCCTCCATCAGGAGAGACACCAAATCTGTGTGTGTATTTTGAAGCATTTAGTAGTATTAGGTAGAACTGCTGACCTTTAAAAAACCATTATTCACACCAGTGGTTGCAGTAGAACTGTATATTAAAAGGTTTGAATGATGAAAAAGCAATGTGAGTTCTTTTTCTGCATTATTTCTGTCAGTGTGGTTCACACTGGGAAAGTACCCACATAGCAGCAGTGACTTGAACATAGGCACTGAGCTGGCCTGATTGAATTCCTGGAGATACTAGGAAAGAAACTTGGCAAGCAGAAGACTTTGAAGTAGGGCAGCATTTATGTCTGCTGGTGTCAAGGCTGCATCATACTGCATTTCAGACATATTGTTTGTTTTCTAGTACAGCCTATTTTAACTTGTTTGTTATACTGAAGGTGAACACAATAAAACAATTATTATATAAAAATTATAAATAGTATTATTTATATAATAAGAAATCAAGGAAGGAAACTTGCTGAAAGACTGTTGCTGACTGTATGGTCAGCCTTAAGGGAAGAAAAAACAGCAGTCTAAAACTTGCCATACCATCCTGGAAAATCTGAGCCTTACAGTAGCTGCAGACAGTCACTCACTGAAGAAGTAGTGAAAAAGTGTGTGATTTCTGTCATCCAGCCCATAAATAATGTCTGGAGTCTGTGTGTCTCATCTGTATCAGCTACTCATCATCTCAGCTACCTGGACATAGGCATCAAAGTGCTACCTACTAGTGATAAAAAATGGGCTTAGAAATGCACAGTAGAAATAACTCCATTCCTACAGGAGATGTTCTTGAATACGTTTTCCTAATCAATTGTCTTTAGAATGTTTCCTCAGTCAATAGGAATGAAACTTCAGAGAGCTCTAATGAGATTGGCTAAAGATACCCTGAAAATGATACCAGGAGGGATTGCAAGGGGCAGCCATTGCAGTTACTCAGGCGATTTTTCTTCTTTTTATGCATCACTGTTCCTTCTCTGAATCAATTCAGAAAAATGTGAAAAAATCCCCACAGGTTTGGACTAGCATCTAAAAATTTTCCTGCTTACATCTGAGAACTGTGGAAAAGTGACATGCTGTGACACAGCTCAATTATGTGCAGGCCTATGAACCCAACAGCTTGAAAGAGCAACCAGATCCAGCATGCTTTTCTTTTGCTGCTGTATGTTGCAGATTTGCTGCTGCCCAGCCTGTGGGCAGCTGGACTGGGGTCAGAGAACAAGAACTGCCATCGCTGTGGTTACTTTAGTTAAAGTTTTGTCCATTTGGGGAGGATATCCAGCTGGTAATGGACTGTCTTCTAAAATGCTACTTTATTTTTCTGTACTTAAAAGGAATCAGGAGCTATAGTCATGAACCAGTGAAATGTTCCAAGCAGTCTTGGCAATAGCAGTATCAAAACCCAATATCTCATTGTTCCACATTAGTAGTTGCTATAGGTTGTCTTGCTTCAACATGATGACCTGGAACACTCTGGATGTTTTATACCCCTCATTCATATGAATCAGGACACACACCCTTGTTTACTGTCACAGAAGGGATGTGTTTGAGATTGCTGTTTGTACAATTGAGATTGTACTGCAACTCCTCATAGAGCTGTCAAAGTCCAACCTTCCATAATGTTTCCTTTTCTACTTCTGTGATGTCAGAAGTGTTGCCTCTGTGAGTGCCTGTTTTGGTAGCCAGCAGAGCAGTGGAGTTCAAAACTTCTTAAAGAGTTCAGTTCTGTTTGGGATCCTATGCTGATGGGCAAGCAGTATGCAGTTCATCTGTGGGGAGTACATCTGATGGCAATGTGCACATTTGTGTTCATATTGAACCAGTGTTTTGTTTTCAAAGCCATATAGAGTGTAAATCATGGGCTCCTGGCAGTAAACCTCAGCAGTTAGAAGACTGAAAGCAATGGGGACTAAACAGGGGAAGCATCACTGCTGGGTTTTGCCACAGCTCACGTGAGGGGTTCTGCTGGCATGCAGGCTTGGTCCCACAGCCTTCTCCCCTTCACTCACAGGATGCAAAGGCCATGGAGAGCAGCAGTTTGGGGAAAGCCCAGCCTAAGCATCACAATTGCTGACAGAGTCTTCACATTTCCTTCATCTGTTATGATAGGGCTTTTATTTTGTCCTGATATTCTGTGCATTTGCAAGTAAAATTTTGTTCTCTCCTCTGCCTGTGGGATGCTTTCCCAAGATGAAATTTAATTGATTTTAAACAAACTTTCTTTTGGAACCATATTGAGAATCAAATGAAAATTAATTACACTAATCTACATCAGATCAGGAAAAAGGGGCTGAACCTGATGCTAAAACTCTAGCAAGGTGTAGGGATTGTTAATAAAGCATTACATTAATTCTCTTAAAAACCCAGACCTCCCATTCAGTAAATATGACTAGCAGTCTACCCTAGAGGACCAAAATCAGTGTACAATTTTATAAAGATATTATGCTTGAAAAAAATGTATTTGTTAGAACCACATTTATGTAGTGAAATACAATTAGGAGCGTATGAAGAAAGAAAATAATGTGAAAAAAAATCACTTTCATGATCTCTGCTCAGTATTGTAGATACTGTCTCTGATTTAAGACTCCTACAGTCCATGCAGAGCTTTGCTTTTAAAGGATTTTTGTACTGAATCTCTAAGTGGCTGAGGACTGGGACAGTTCATGTATTACACTGTACAGACAGGATGAAAATATTCTGGTCAGGAATCTTTTTGGTTACTTTAAACTATTGTTTACTCTCCACTTGAAAAGGGGTGGTGCATCTTACTGCTGATTTACACATAAGTCTTTCTACAAAAAAAGAGTTCCTTCCTCCTCTGCATTGTGTGTTCAATAAAGCAGTCACTTCTTGTCCCAGATACTTGGAGAACTTTCTTGCACTACTTCACAAATTAAATCCCTTTCTTTTTTTAAACATTTTAATGTGTTTTTCTGGTTAAAAGCATATATAGTAGCATATGAAAAAATAGAAGGTTTTTTTTTCCTAAGTTGAATATCCTTGTGCAAGGGCAGCTATTGTTTTATGAAAATATTAAAGTAAGGCATTTCTGAAACAGGATTTTACAAGTGATTATGTCTATGTTACACCTATTTCTATGCCTTGAAAGGGCTGAAACCTCAGCCTAAAGACTATTCATTGAAAGTGGGTAATAGCAGGAGCATTGCTGTACATTGTGGTAGATGTGTGAAATATAATAGACTAGAAATCTGCCTTGCTGGGTCAAAGAATTACTATGGACAAAAGAAAACTTACTGAACCTTGGTTTAGCAGATAAATGACCTGTCTAAAGTTTTAGTTCCTACCTACACATTCCAGAGGAGACACAAAGTATCACTCTGAATACCTAAAATGTTCAGGTACATAATCATTGGATTAAGATGAAAAAAATAAAAAAAAACAAGCATTCAGGCAATGATTTGAAGAAAACTATTCTCTAGTCCAAGTAGTGTTTTGAATATATAACTAAGTTATGTTTGTCTCGTTTAGGTTCTTAATTGTATTATTTTGGTTTTCCATATGGTATTTGCATGCTCTACTTTCAAAATATTTGTTTAAATTTAACACACAGTTGGTGATTCAGTGTCAAAAATTAGTTCCTCTCCTTTGAACTCCGTCTGTGTTTAATTTGTATTCATCCCATGAATATGCTGGTTTAGTGTTAGTGTGGTAAAACAAGTGGGCTCAAAGCTAAGCTGTTTCTAAGAGAATCCTGGAGAGCTGGTAATAGTCTAGGGAAAAAAACGAGGAAAAGATTTAGAAAAAAACAAGT
>VYZP01048607.1:8270-24563 GCA_013400635.1 Hypocryptadius cinnamomeus | reverse complement strand
AATTCCTCCTCTGTCCTGGGGACCCCAGAAATGACCAAAATTCAGGCTGAGGCATCTCTCTAAAAATTTTAACAACTGGAACTTAAAACAGAGGCAAAACCCTGGATGAGATCTCAAGGGCCCTAGCTTAATGGAAGGCATTTACAGTCACATGCCTTAATGTAAGGCATTTACAGTCACAAGCAACTGAATGTAACCAGCTTGATTCTCCATTACTTTCAACTGTGCAATTAGGAGACTGTCCTGACCTCTTCTTCAGACTCTTAAGATCCATGAATACACCTGATGAACATTCATCAACCAGCCAACACCTGGGGTGTATAACCATTTTCTCTTGCATGTTTTTCTATAGGAAAAACATGGCATTGAGCCATCTTTTACACAGATGATGCAGCTCAATAGAAGAATGACTCCTGTGTTTAGCTGAAAACTAATCACTTAAAACAGGCTCACAAAGCTACTGTTGACGCGTATTCAGAAGTTTAGCTGTCAAATGTAGAGAGAGGAAGAAAAGCTTTTTTTTTTTTTAAATGCATAAAGGACAATTAAATACATGGCTCTGATAGAACCATTTCACATTGACTGACACCACTGTTCAAAGTGCAGGATGGGTGCTTGACCTTCTTGCCCCATATCAACAGCCCAGGAGTTAGAGTCGAGGTTGGAAAGTCAGGAATCATCAGTTTCTTCTTTTGAGAGGTGAAGGTGCACATGAGGAACTCAAGGAAGAGGACAGTAAAGGAGGGTGCCAGGATAACACCTTCATTACTCAAACCTGGATGCTTCAAACCAGCTGCCTGAATTCTTTTGTGAAAAATAGCTCATGCATTTCTCAATACCCTTTGATCAAGTCCCTTCTGCTGCTGTACAAAATCCTGGGCAATTTACCCCTGCTCTTGGCTCAAATTATTTCCATCCCATTTGTCTCAGATGTTACATAACAGGTATTACGAATTTCTATATGCTTACAAAGTGCTATATGATCTTTAGTTGAAAACCACTAAATGCAAACTATCACTCAATATAGTAAAGAAAGTAATATGTGAAAAAGGGCTAAAAAAAAAAACTTTCATAATATAAAACAGGAAAAGGAAAAGAGAATGTCATTTCCTTGACAGGCCATGATTCCTTTTTAATGTATAATCACCAGTTTAGACATTGAGTTCCCTTTTTATGAATGTCAAAAATGATAGGACATATCATTCTTTTTCCTTCTTCAAGAGGAAAATATCTAAAAGAACAGGTCACAAAGAACCAGTAATTCAGGGTCTAAGCAGCTGAGTGGCAGGGAAAAAATCCACTGAATTTAGAAAGTTTCTCAGCACTTAAAAGTATTTCTGAAAATATCAAGTCTGGCATGTTCCAAGAATTATATTACGATATATTTTGCATTCTGTGACCAGGACACTTTAGGTTTCTAAATATTTGTTGTGATCATTATATGTATCTGTACCTAATACTGCACATATAGATGTCTAAGGAAATTTTATACAATATTTTTTACAATTTTATACCGTATTTCATACCATTTTATACCATATTTTATAAAATTTTATACAAATTTTTATACAAATTTTATACAGTGTAGCACTGTGAAGTTGTTTATATATTGGTAGGAAAGAAATCCAGATTTAGCTGGTTGGGTACTGAGATCAACTGGTTCTCTAGGATTCAGGACATGTGCACCACAAGTAAAAGCCATCAGGCTGAAAGCAATATCAGGGACAGGTTTGTACTTTGGACAGGCGGATAAATCTCTCTCTAAATCAAAACTTTTCATGTGTACAGATATTTTCTCTTGTTTTACTTGTCTGTCCTGTTGATAATGTAAAACAACCCATATTAAGCACAGTGGGAATCCTTACTTTAAGGGGATCGTGAAGTACTGAAACAACACAAATGAAGGAAAATGATAAAACAGGTTGACTATGTTTTACAGAAGCTTCCAGCTTGCTAAGAATGTGTATGCACACCGCAGCCTGGCATGCTTCATGCTGTCAGCATGCACCGAGATGCACCATGCAGGCCGGGAAAAGGCACCCACAGAGCTGTAAGATGGCCTGGGAACTGCAGCCCTGTGTGGGTGGCTGGAACAGATCTTCACCACACAGCACAGCCTCCTAGTAATGAAGCAGGTACCTCATTCAGTGCCTTTGTGGGTCAGACCCCCAGTAATTATCACATCCAATGGGACCCTGGAAACCAGTTTTACAGCACCGATGCTCATAAATGTCAGGGCCTGGATCTCTGGCAAATCTACTTTGCAGTCACCTTCAGGGAAGACAAAACAATTGACAAGAAGATAAAGTACAGATCAATAATAGAAATAAGTATGTTAAGACTATTTAAATGGGTTCATACCTTAATGTAAGGCATAGGCATACCTGGACAGATGTACCTTTCTTGAAGAAACACTAGTCACTTAAGCATAGGCAACATCGCAGAAAATCTTCCTACAGACTCCTGCTGTAGACCACTGTAAGCTTATGTGAAATTACATATGACAAAATGGACAAAAGGTCTGCAAAATCGTGATTTGTTCTTTACAATTTAAATTTTTGTTTCCACAATTTCTAATTCCCATTTAAAACAGATTTTAGAAAGCCAAAAAAAATTGTCTGCAGGTTTTCATTCTCCTTAAAAAAAAATCTCTTTCATGTGTATACTCTTCCATTAATCGAAAAAGTTATTAAACAATGTAATGCATAGTTTCTTATTCAAGTGGAATATCTCTTCTCCCAGTCTTTCTACCCACATGCATGTTTTGTCAGCAACTGCTTCAAGAGTATTGAACATGCACATTCCCACCCAAATTAACCTGAAATAAAGGCCACTGAGTTCTATAAATCACTCACATTCCTATTGAAGGAAAAGTCTTGGAGGCTGAGCAGGATGAAGTTCAAATAAAGAGATGTTCAAACTAACATAAAAGGATGTCTTTGATGTTCCGGGCTCAAAGTCACCTAAACACACACCTTGTTCCCAACTGCCAGCATACAGTAGGTTTGGCATCAGTTGTTGTGTAGCTCACCTTCACCTCTCCAGCAAGACCAATACTTTGGCTTTATTCTATAGACATTGACAAACTTATCCCACTTGTGATCCCTTGCCCAACATGACATGCCTCTTGAATTATTTAAACCCGTCTTCTGGGACACAGGTTTCACTTGAATACTATGCACGTAGATAAAATATGTCCACAATGTTTGATAGCTACCAGCAATACAGAAAAAGATTGCAAAAAAGAAAGAAAAAGTGATATAATGAGGGGTCTGCATCTTTTCTCTGACACGGTTTATGCCCCGTAATTACAGGAAAATTCTTTCTCTCTCTCTGCTATCTCCCCTTTTTAATACCAGGAAGCTAATATTTCACATGTGAAAGAAATGAAAAACATTTAATTAAATAGCAACATATCTTGGGAGTAAATATACCCTGAGTCTGATATCTTATCTTTAGTCAGGCCAAATGGACTTTTGGTGGGGGAAATTGTTTGCAAACTGTAATCCATCAGACAGTGCTTATAGGGTTTAGCACCACAGACCTGCATATAACAGCTCATCACAAAATAGCAAACACCACAAAGCATGCTTTGAAGAGTGAATGAGACACAAAAATAAGATGCAGCCTGCTGAGTCTGTGGCAATGCATTTTAATAAGCTGAAGCCAATCTCCGTGTGATTGTTGAAATGCTTGGGAAAATAACTCATTTTTTTATTCATTCCAAATTATTTTTCTTCCTGTTTCTTGCATCCACTGAACTTAAGGTCTGAGATCTTGGGAAGAGAGGGAGAGACCATGCTTCACTTCATGTTTCGTTTAGTTTAAAACTGAAAGGTTGACTATTACTATTCTTAAGGAAACTAGAATGGATTCACCTTTAATGCTAGAATTAGAAGTCCCAAATATAGACTTTTTTTTTGTTCTTTGGGACAAATTCTAGTTGTAAGTAATACTTCATGAGGCACTACTATAAAGCATCTACCACAAACTTTTATTAATCTCACATACAGACAAGGTGATGAATGGATGTGTTTGCAAACATGCATGTGCTCAGAGAGGACAAGGAAACTGATTGTCTGGCACCCTAATAGAAAGTCATTTGTGGAAAAAACTAATAATCCAAAAAACACCTCTGACCCTGGTGAGATCACAGTCAGAATCTCCATCTGCCCCAGGAGCCATGATGATGCTGCTCAACTCTGCATGAAACTCTATGTAAACTCGTTGAAATATTTGAAAAACTTTTGAATTTATAAGATTGCTTTGGAGTATTTCCAATTTACATTAGTTTTTTATGTTATTCTTGGGTTTCTTTGAGGTGAGAGTTTTGTTTGCCACAATGAAATTATGCTTTATTTGTAGCAGAATTTTTTTTAAATATAATAAAATACATTGCTTCAATTTGCTTAAAAGTCAATGAAAAAATTACTTATTGAAAATTATTTTTTTAAACACATATTTATTAAGAATGGAATATAGAAATATCTGCCCATTTCTAAATCCTAAGAGAAAAATATACTGCTTTGATACTGAAGGCTTAACAATGCATTTTCCAATATACATGCTAAATGTATTCTAATTTATACTGAATTCTGTTATAATTTGAAGCAATTTAAACTTTGATTATGGTACAATTATACAAATACATAACATTTGAAAAGTTGTGGCTGTCAGGTGAAGTCCCAGGTGACTGGAAAAGGGAAAACATTGTACTCATCTTTAAAAAGGGTAGAAAGGAGGACTCCTGGAACAACTGACCTGTGAGGGTCACCTCTGTGCCTGGGAAGATCATGGAACATGATCTGGAAGCTGTGCTAAGGCACATGGAAGACAGGGAGGTGATTTGGGACAGTCAGCATGGCTTTACCATAGCCACGTCCTGCCTGACCAACCTGCAGGCCTTCTGTGATGGAGTGACCCCACTTGTGGACAAGAGAAGGGCAGCAGATGTCATTTATCAGGACTTGGACATGGTTCCCCACAACATAATTCTCTCTAAATTTATGTCTTTGTTTACAATAAAAAACAGGTGAGAAACTCAAAAATTTGTTACTTCCCCTTAGTTTTAACCACTGCTCTTTCACCAATAAGGAGAAATGAGTCATTCCTCATAGGAGCGATGCTTCATCCCTCTGATTAACATGGTGGCCTCCTCTGGACTCACTCCAACAGGTCCATGTCCTTCCTGTGCTGAGACCCTAGAGCTGGATGCAGGGTTCCAGGTGGGCTCTCAGCAGAGCAGAGCAGAGCAGAGGGGCAGAATCCCCTTTCTTGCTATGCTGGCCGCATTGCACTGATAAACTTGTGGAGAGAGGGTCAGACTTTGGGGATTGATGTAGAGGAAATATGGAATATACAATTTTTTTTCTTTTTTGGGTCACCTAGTTTACCTAGGACAATGGAATAGGGATTGATTTGCTGAGAAGACTGTCAGGTGAATAAGGAATTGGCTGCACTGTCACATCCAGAAGGTAGAGGCCTAGTTGTGTCCTCACCTGCAGCCAAAGCAGTGTGGGAGGGAAGGGATTCTGCCCCTCTGCTCTGCTCTGCTCTGCTGAGAGCCCACCTGGAACCCTGCATCCAGCTCTGGGGTCTCAGCACAGGAAGGACATGGAACTGTTGGAGTGAATCCACTAGGGAGGCCACCAAGTCAACGAGAGGGTTGAAGCATCCCTCCTATGAGGAGCGACTGAGACAATTGGGATTGTTAAGTTTGTAGAAAGGAAGGCTTCAGAGTGACCCAGCTGTGCCCTTCCAGTACCTAAAGGGAGCCATCAAGAAAGACAGCGAGGGACTTTTTACAGGGGCATGCAGTGATATGATATGACAAGAAGGAATGGCTTCACACAAAGAAAGTAGGTTTAGATGAGGTATTAGGAAGGAGCTGTGAGGGTGGTGAGGCACAGGAACACACTGTCCAGAGAAGCTGTGGATTAAATCAGCAGTTATATACCAAGGGCTACACTTCCCAGTTATACAGACATAATTTTTAAAATATCCTGCATGCTCTAAGGTTTTTAATTGGGCATAAATTACATTTGTAGTCCCTTCAGGATACCTTTAGCATTCTGGAACGATGACAGTTGATTTTGCATAAATGAAAACCCAGCCGCCAAACTCATTATTGTACTTGGATTGAAGCCTTCTCAGAAAAGCCAGTTTGCTATAGAATATACCAGTTCACAGTCTGTTACTCCTGCTCTCGGCATCTCCTTTCCTCTGTATTTCCACAAAATTTCAGCCCAGCCTCTGACAACTTGACTCTCCACACACTAACATTGTATTGCAGCAAATGAAACCTATGGGGTCATGGAAGAGGAAGTTGCACAGCATCAAAACATAAGACAGAGAGAGATAATGCAGAAAAATATTTATTTAAAAAGAGTTCCTTCCCCTTGAGTAAATTTCAAGCTAAGGAAAGGTAGCCCAAGTTTTATTAAATGTTCTAAAATTTTCATGATTAGAAATTGGAAGGAAGTTTATAAATTGTAATAAGCTGAACATTTACATTGACCATTTGTGTGGCTCATTTTTTCGACTATGCTGCTGTCTCCCTCCCCTGAAACTGAACTACAGTGGCCTTAGATAACCTTCTCTTTCTACATGCATATATATATCTATATATCTATATATATATATAGATATGTATGTATGTATTTCACTGATTTGTGTGTATATGTCCAGAATGTGACTCCTTGTGAGCATTTTTTCTGTTTGAATTAGAAACCCTAGGCTAACATCTTCTGGATGTCAGAAGAATTTCATGCACGCATCCCACTAACCAATGTCTGCATGAAATTCCTGCAAAATTCTGTGATTTAAACTGAAAATATTTAACATGCAAGATTCATTCCTTTCTCCTCTTTTACCTTATGTTTCAAAAAAATTGCTGAGCCTCAAAACAGTATACATTGTCACTATTCCGCCTTCATTCGCATTCTTCCTACATTTTGCTGCATGAAAATTAGAGTTAACAGGAAGTGAAGCATTTATTAATAACAAATACTTACATGTGTAGTCATTTTGCCTATGATTACATAAGCCAGGCTGTTTAACTTGTGAAATGGCCCAAATCTATATTTATATAGTAATGATGCTGTTTCTGTCCATATATCTCACATTCTAAGCCTAATTTGAATTACTGTGGAATAAACAAGGGGTGTATGGTCTTTTGTTTAAATTGAATAAAATTAATACTTTATGCTATCTCTTTTAAAAACACACATACACTGTGTGTTAAGATCCTGTGTGTTAAGATCCTGTGTGTTGAGATCCATTCTCTAAAGTTCTCCTTCCTAACTTATAAAAGGTAGAATTTGCATAAGAATAGGTCTGAAGCAATGCTCCACAGAGTCCTGGTGGGAAGGCAGTTGTTTTTGGGTAATATCTAGGCCTAACCATAACTGTTGAGCAGGGATATATATGTAGAAAATGGATTTAAATTGCCTTTTGCATCTTTCAGCAAAATTGACTTCATTGTGTCATTTTAGATAGATTTTTAACAAAACTGTGCTTAAAGTGGTGGATAGTTTCTGCTGGCTACAATATGGGATTTAGAAAAATCCAGTATTAAAGAAGCTTTTCACTAAAATACTTAAATAAGTGATAGTTTGAGTTGTTGTTAAGAGTAGAATATATTTCTTCCCTTTTGCTGTGGAAAAAAAATATACATTTTTTGTTGGTTAATCATATATATCATTTGAGACAGCCCAAAAACTTCCCAATAATTCCATCATTTGTTTCTAATTTGAACTTCTAGTCACAAGACTTCATTTTGCTTTTTTCTGAGAAATTAGATTCCTCAGGCACTATTAATCTTCTCTCTGCAGATATACTTCTCTATTGATGATACTTATCCAGCCCCCATTATCCAAGAAAGAGAAGAATGTGCTCAAGATCACAAAGATAACTTTGATAGAAGGCAACTGCCAATTGCTTCTGTGTAAAACCTTAACTTCTGGACCACTCTTCATCTCTGGAGATCACCATTTTGCAACTAAATAAAACTATCTCAAGAGGTAAAAATAGAAAAAAATATCATAACATTCTTCCTGTATCATGTTTTATGCTGATTTTTCCAAAGGTACAGAGTTAGGCTGGGCCTTATTGTCTCTGCTGTCCTGGACAGACACATACAGACAGAACCTTTATAGAAAAGATTAATTTCTTAAGGTTTTTTGAATAGGGTAGTATTTACATGGTAAACTGAAGCTCTCAAATACATGGGGCATTTGCTGTCCAGATGTTGACGGGAGGTTCCGTTGCAAGCATCTGTGTGGCATCTTCAGCAGAATTAAACAGGATGTACCAAATCGCAGTTCTGGATCATTGTTATGACCCAGCTCACCTATGGCCCTATGCCCTCAAACATAGATATGACCATTAATTATGGATCATCTCCAGCTGCATGTAGAAAACTGTCTTATGGGACCCTGTCTGCATAAGCAGGGACAGTTTCTACTGAGTATTTAAAATCTGCACACAACTTGTCCACAGCAGGAACAGCCTGGGGATATCCCTGCTGTAGACTGTCACAGATATTCCCACTGAGATGACTAATCAATGCATATTAAAAGTGTCTAACAGGGAGCCTGAGCACAGTGGTGCTCCCCCAGGGAAGGGAGTGATTCAGGACTCTCCACAAGCTCCCTTACCATGCTTTCTGTTCCTCTGCTGTGAAGGTGCCTGTGAAAAACTCCTTTGCCTCTTGTTGGCCTATCTGTCTTGAACCAGCCTGGTGTGCAAACTACACAGAGAAGGTAGTGAGGACTGACTGCACAGGGCAGGGATACAGGCAGAGAGCCCTGATACACAGATACACCACAGCTTTCACTGTTGACCAAACTTGAATTTCAGTCTTATATCACAGTTGTAGCTTCAACTGTCAAAATTCTTGTGATATTGCAAAAGAGGTTTTTTGCTCCTTACACCAACACTCACCACAGATTAGCAAATATGTTCTATTTTCACCTTAAGGAAATATCAACAATTGACAGAATTCTTAAGACAAGTATGGCAATTGGAACAATACTAATTATATGATGGTAAAATGAGACATCATCTACCTGGTTTCCCTCACTCTGATATCCATCTGCCTAAAGTATAAAATTCTCCTCTTTTCTGATCATCAACCTCAGAGTCTGATTTCAAGGAAAGACAGCATTAACAAACTAATCAAGGATATTATGGTAAACAATATGATGAAAAGCAGGAGTTGAATAACAAGAAACAAAACAAATGTTTTGTTTATTACGGCAAGAATTGACAAGACAAGAAAAAAGGACTTCCCAAGACTGCTGGAGAGTGGCAGGGCTATGGGAGAACAACCAGACAGCCAGGGAAAGTAAAAATGGGAAGTAAAAATGAGACTATTTCAGCTGAGTCATTGAATAAAATATTGGAAGGAGTTGTATAGTCAATGTGAGTGCGTGACAAACAGTTCAAAAGTGATATATCTCCTCTTACTTTAGGAATCTAAAATACTGTCCAATTCATCTTCCTTTACATGTAACAAAAAGAATTGTGCAGTTCCATGGTGTGATGCATCTTGCCTATTTCAGGTATTTTTTAGCATGTGATGAATTATCACTGTATAGGTCATTTCCCGTCAGCAAGACGCAGCACAGCAAGCAACACTGCTGTAGAGGACTATGGGCAACTATCCCAACTTGGCAAGGTAAACTCAGTCCTCTGGAGCCAAAAATGTTTCTCCTGAGGGAGACATTAGGGAGGAAGAAAACGCTTAGTGCGTTTTGTAAAATTTGGATTCTTTGGTGGATTGTTTTAATTACAGCAGACTGATCTAATTCCTAATCTGCAGAAGCAGAAATTCAAGCCCAAGAACTTTAATCTTCACTCACCGTAGTACTGTTATAAATAGTCACTGATTAAAAATGTGCAGCTCTACCTGTAAGTAATTAAACCATATCTTCTCTTCTGCTGGGTTTCCTCTATAAAAGTGAAATCTGCTGATTTACTGGGACTGATTTACAGCAGACTTTCCTATTCTCATCTAGAGGTTTAGCCAACATCACTGGCAAGCTGTTATTTTAAATAGACAGCTGCTTCTTCCAGTATAATACTTTCATACTAGAATCAAATAGCCTTTGAAGGGAAAACCCATTCTCCTAATTCTAGCAGACTGAATATTTTCACTTTCCTACTCATATTGTTGGTCATCACATCTTTTATATCACAATAACTCTTCAAAAGGTCAATTGTAATTCTTATAAGTCCTTTGAACTATATTCCATTATTTATTCATGCTGAGAATTGCTTCTTTTCTTATGAACTTCAAACTGATGAGCTAAACAAATTCATGCAACTTTACTTTGCACAAGGTACTGCCTTTCTAATATCTGTATCCAAGAAAATGTAGTAGTCTGGGATGAGATGCAACTGTAGCCATTGGTTTGAAGCTGGTAATTCTGCTAGAGAATAAAACTTTTCAAACCCTTCTAAGCCTAACACATGAGGTAATAAAGGGTCTCTTTGATGTTATTTTCATATGAAAGCTTGTGCTATCACGCTTGATTTGAGTCCTGCGGAGTTTTCTGCCCATTGTTGGTAATATTCAGCTCCCTTAGTTGGTTGAAAGTTTCTCTCACATTGCACTCTCTGCAGCTGACAGTTATATTCAGCACACTGTTGTGCAATATGCTTTACCTGCTGCAGTACAGTTGTATTGAGGAGGCTTGTCATGAAAATGTTGTGCCATCAAACAGGATAGCAGTTGTCTGTTTGCACTCATTTCCCAGAGCACAACACAGCATCGTTCTAGCCTGGCAAAGAGTTTCCTAGACATTGCAACCAACTGCAGCAGTCAGACCTTCCTATTCTTCACAAGACTTCAGCCTTCAGTTGACAAGTCATAGCATTACTCAAAACTTCAGGGTTGCAGTCAACAGAATTAGCTGTTTATTTCTAATTGGGCCACAACAAGAATGCTGGCACATTCAAGACTTTCTAGTAGGAAGGCAAAAAAGGTTGTTCTGAGAGAAAAGGGTAAGACTAAATCCATCAAATTGCTCCCAGCAGTCCCACTTTTAAATTGAATCCATCAAGGAGCAATGGTACAACTCTTTTACATCTTTCTTTTGTCATCTCACCTGTGAAATCTTCACCCCGTTCTATTACTTTTTAGGCAGGAAGGTCACTAGAAGAAAGATAAACATTTATGCAACCTACATCAAGCTATCCTATTGTGCTGCCTTGTATCTTGCTGAACCTGAGCTTAAAAAAACAGCTCTTAAAACAGTTCTTAAAAGCTGTTGTGCAAAAAAAAACCCAAACAACTACAGATAAAAATGCTGAAATAAGGGAAGACAGAAAATTATAATCTGTTAAATTGAGAGCAGCTTTTAACCAGGTTGGAGGCTGTTATGAACATTAAGTCTTTCAGTCTATTAATAAAAAGAAATCCCTCCTCTCAACTAAACTATTTAGTTGGCAAAGCACGGAAGAGTGAAAAAAAAAAAAATAATAAAAAAAAAAAGACACAGCATCAGCAGTAATTCTACAGTGTCCCTACTGGAAACTATGCACTACCCTAGTTAATTTCAGATGGGTCTGGCACAAAGTATCTTTGGATACTTTGTGACCATCAAAGGACTATCTTTCACCCCACAAATTCTGACACTTTTTGCACTATATTCTCTGCTTTTAAGTGTTTTTAAAGCAACCAGTCTATCTGTGGATTTAGGTATTGATCTAGGCTCAGTGGTGCTGAGACATCAATTTACTAATCAGTGTCTGCTATGCTTTATATTACTTTTCATTGCTCCCTCTATGCAGCAAAAATAGCTCAATTATTTCAGAAGCAGTAGAGAAAGTGATGTTATTCTGCATGGTGGCAGAATGAATTGCTGCCTCCAAGGTGTTTAACAGCAACCATTTTCCCAGGCATTTTATTAAATGCAAGTTTTTCCTTTTCAGCAAGATTTTGAAAGTGGGAATATGTTGAGTACAGAGGAAGGAGGGTCTAGTCAGAACTGCTTGCCAGACCTTTGGGGACAGGAAGAGCTGAGAGATAAAGCTTGGAAAATTCAGACACATCTCTAAATTAACAAAACATTTTTGGATGGCTGCCTCTCTCTGCTTACCTGGCCTTCAGCTGGCACTCCTCCAGCAGCACTGCAGCATTTCTCTGCAGAGCTGCAGCTGAGGGTTACTGCTTTGAGCTTCTACAATAGGGCTGTAGCAGGAACAAAAAGAGAAAGATCAGAGACAGTACAGCCAGAAGGAAGAGAAGGAAAGGTTTTGCAATGGTGGGATTTGCCTGAGATTTTGCTGATCTAAGTAGCAGGACAAGCCCTCTGAAGAGCCTGCTGTGATCTTGAGTAAGTCACCAGTCCTAAGGTTTCCCTCATTGTTATGCAGACCAAGCTGTGAGAATAACTCACATTGAAACTTGCTGAATCCCCTCATAAACTTCTCCCAAAAGCAAATCTATTTTGAATTTAAAAACCCTCTTATTCCTCTCCCTCTTCCTCTTTTTCTATATCTTAATTTGAAGCATATACTAACCAAAATTCGATACAGATAGAAAAAGCTGGATATTTCAAGATATTTTTTCTCAATGTTTTATGAAAGTAGAATAAACATGTTAATTTCAAAAATGTAAAAATTAAACACAGACTTTTTCTTTCTCATTTTTCTCTTACCTACTATCATTGAAACCATTCAAAGATTAAAAACTGTTTCAGAAGCTCAAGAGAAATTCAGTCCTATGCATAAGTTAAGCACCTCAACCTGTCACCTGGCTTAAGCTAACTGGTTTCTATCTCTCCTGAGGGATGTGAATGAGAAAAAGAAGAGACAGAAAAGTGTGATTAAGGCACTCATTATTTCAGAGGGAGAAGTACTTCTATTGAACACAAAGGAAGTGATGCTGTGTCTCTTGGCATATGAGAACTGCAGAAATAAAAGTAAAGTCAAACAGTAAATTACCACAGGTAGAAGTTTAGTAGATGTAGCATGAATTTGTTTTCCCCTCTAGTAATTCTAATTTCACCATGTGGTGAAGAAGCATGTCAAAACATAATACGCACCTTTTAAGGGTTGTCTGCATCTTGCTCTAAACTAGCATAGATTTCCTATGAGAATACAATGCTTCAAATAATTGCCTTCGCCAGCTGTACCTTGGAACATCAGTGTAGCAATGCCCCAGATACAGGCTATGCTCAGTCATCTGAAATGAGAACAAAAAGCTGGGAATGGCAAAATGAAGAACCTGTTGATGACAGGATACAATCCTCTGCATATAGAGGATAACACAAAATTTTCTTCATTCTGAACACTCAAGGAACAGACAAGAAAGGGGACCTCCAGCCAACCCTATTCAGATTCAGCAGCTTCATAAAACAGCTCAGCTTTTAAGGAATTTGTTTCTTACTTTTATATGCTAATGTAGAAAATTAATGACAAAAGATCACATTCTGAGGAATCACATCCCACCTCCTAATATGCACTCACTCACTAGAGTATCTGAAAGAGGAGTTAAACAGACCTCTGTGAACCTAACACAGACCTACATGACAAATTCTTAAAAACAGAAATGTGGATATCTATTAACAAATGAAAAAAAAAAAAAAAAGTACAGTGTATCTGTTTGAAGATATACAGAAAAGGCAAAACACTGTCCCAACTCAAGTTGTACTCAACAATACCAGTTCAAGTCACTGAGTTTCCCTATCATCTCCAGCTAATATTGAGGAACACATTCAGTGCAGGCAGCTCAGGTGCAGCTGTGCTGGGAGTTGCAGGTTTAGTTCTGGGTGGGAGCTCAAGGCAAGATGCCAGGAACTACCAACCCTTGGCCCAAAAAAGGGACCTGGGGCCTGTAACACCTGCCAGGGGACCAGACACTGAGGCACAGCACGAGCTGATGTCTCAGGAGGAGCAGAGATAGTTTTGCCCTTGGACTGTGAGGGTATAAAGCCCAGGGGTTCCAGTGTTGGGGGTCCCTCCTTGGAGGAATCAACTCGAGCTGTTTCTGTGTTACTGCACCCTGAATAAACTGCTTTATGGAACAAGACATCTGAGGCTCTCTAAAGGGAAACCTGGGGTTGAGCTAGTGAGGAAACCTTGTCTGACCACATGAGAATGGGGTGTGTAGGATGCCTTTTTCAAAGGGACTTCAGTCTCAGTAGTTGAAGTCTTTGGTAGTGGAAGTGTGACTGCCAGAGTGCTCCTGAATGGTCAGATGGGGAAGTTTCCTTAACACTGGCACCTGGCAAATGTCCCTTGTATTTGATGAGATCCGTGAAATTTTACGTTACGTGTAACTTACATGTCATTTACCAGATGGGATATTCCATGCTTCCAAAAGTTAATCGAAATTCAACAGATTTAGAGCTACTGTACCAGCAGGTTGGTCCTTAAATCAGAGGGGAAACTGCACTTCAGATAGCTGAGGACCTTGAAAAATAATTTTCTCATTCGTTTTGGGCTTCAGTAAGACTCTTCCAGGAGATTTGTTTCCCTGACATGTTAAGCAAACAAAAACCAGATATTTAAACTAGACCAGGTAATAAGGAGTGACAATTTGCACACTGGAGAGTAATATTGATCTTTCTGCCATTTACATACCAGCTACCTGAAGTATTATTTAGCTGCACTCAGAAGATCTTTAAAGGTCAGAAGTAACAGAAATACAGCAGAAGATAATAAGAATCTGTAGTGAAGATTTCTGACAAAAGCCATCAGCCACACCAGATGCTTGCACAACCTTTTACTTTTCATTTCTCTAATACACACACACACACACAAAAGAAGACTCAGTTGTCATTGTTGAACTCAAGAATAATAACATTCAGGAGAGGTACCCTATGTTTAGCATGCTGTTCTGTATCTGTGAAACACTCAGAGGCAACAGGAGTTTCCACTGAATTTTTCAAGACTGTATTGAAGTGAGCTTTCTTCCCCCTGTCTCTTTTTTCTAACTCTGAAACTATTGGAAAAATATGATAAATCTTTCTCCAAAGCTTATGCTCTCTTGGATTTTTTCATCATGTGTCTCCAATTCTGCCTTAATAAAGTGTACAAGAAGTGCATCAAGAGCTGTGAATTTCTGTAATGCACCAGCTGATCATCTACAACACTAAGATACTTCTTTTGTACCTCAACCATTTAAACACAAATCTTCTAGGAGGTTGAAGTGTACTATTTCCCATAATAACTGTAAGAAGTAGCACGACATAATTATAAGCATCATGACAAGCAAGTTCGTGAGGCCATCCATAAGATTTTTTCTAGAATGCCTGTTGTCAGCCCCATTTAATAACTATTATTGATCTGAACAACAGAATCCAGTGCACCCTCACTCAATCTGTGGAGGACATCAAGTTGGGCAGGAGTCACTGATGTGATGTAGGCTCTGGATAGGGACCAGAACAAACTAGATTGAGGTCAGTTCTACGATGTTCAACAAGGCAAAGTGCCAAATCCTGTCCTCTGGTCACAACAACCCCATGCAACACTACAGGCTTGGGGAGCTTATGCTCTCTTGGAGCCCAGCAGAAAAGCAGAAAGGACAGAAAAATCTGTCCTTGGGTCAGGACAGCACCTGAACATGAGCCATGAGCCAGGAAGGCCAATGGCATCCTCAGCAATAATGTGGTCAGCAAGGACCAGTGGGGTGATTGTCCCCCCACTGTGGAGGTCACACCTTGAATCCTTTATTTAGTTCTGGACCCTCAGTACAAGAAGGATGTTGAGGGCCTTGGAGCATGTCCAGAGAAGGGCAACAGAGCTGGGAAAGGGTCTGGAGCATAAGACTAATGAGAAGAGGCTGAGGGAGCTTGGGGTGTTCAGCCTGGGGAAAATGAGGCTCAGGGATGACCTCAACACTCTACAGCTACATGAAAGGAGGGTGTAGCCATGTGGGGATTGGTAGTGCACCCAGGTTACACATAACAACACAAGGGGAAATGGGATCAAGTTGAGGTTTGTGGCAGTGGGGATTTGAAGATATTTGGTCTCTCCCGGCCTGTAGCAGTGGGGTTTGAAGAATATGTTTAGTCTGTGTCTGTAGTTGTTTATCCTCTGTCTCACTGTGACAGTTAGAAGAATTCCAGATTTTCCCTGTCTATCCTCAAAAATCCTGCCCTTTATCTAGAGAATTCCCTGTCAGTTATGAATTTTGCTGCCATTGGTCTGTGTCTTTCCCACTTCAGGTTATGATTGCAGTTAGCTGGACAGTCCCCTGCCGGGATTCCAACCCCCTCTCCTCCACAAAACCCCCTGTTTTTCTCTTTTTCCCGCTCTCTGCCACTGCCCCCTCTTCGAGCT
>VYZP01048604.1:0-20937 GCA_013400635.1 Hypocryptadius cinnamomeus | reverse complement strand
CATCACTCAACTACTTGACTGCACACAGGGACAGGTGGTGACTGGTTTCCCTCATTTCTCAGCTATTTTGACACCTTGTCTTAGGGTATCAAAGGCACCCAAACCCAACAGCACATCTCTTGGCATTTTCCTTACTTTCTAAAACTTCTTGGCTTTCACCATTTGTCTAAATTTGTAGAGGTATTTTGTCATAGTTTCCCATAAGTTTGTGCATATATTTCAGTTTTCTGAAACTACTGACTTTATACAGAGAGCTTCAAATCTCCTGCCATTTCTGACAGAAATTAAATTGGGAGTGCTCAATACAGGTGCCATCAGCCCAGGTTCGGTCCAGGGACACCTGATATCCATAGTTCTGATTTGGCCCTTTCTGCGGGTAATTGGGTCTCTCTAAGGATGCTAATTATTCAGTTAAAATATGCACAGCATTACCCTTTGTGCTGTGTGAGTGATTTTTTTTTTCATAACAATCCCTTCTCAGGCAGGCTCTGAACACAGAAACACAGGTAGCTCAGGACCAGCAAGAAAAAAGGAACAGGAGGAAGATCTGTTCCCACACCAAAAGAATGAGAATTAGCATGGGGACTGTTCCTTACAGGAACAGTGTTGATGGATAATGCACTAACCAGGCAGGCTGCTCATTTTCCCAAGTCCATTGACTGCTTTCAAGTTAGATACCATTATATGTCACTGGTATAGTAGTTTGGACCCTCCTGTAAAAGAAGTAGTCCTTTCTTTCACCTCTCTAGCCCTTTCCCTCCATCTTTTAATGAAAGAAAATTACTCAAAGCCCATCAAGTAATTTTAATTTTCAAGTTCTTCTTTTAGTAGCTTTCAAAATGCTTTCAGGCTGTGAAATCAGTTGGCATGAAATGCAGTGTGTTCAGGCTGGTGGGATGTCAGACCCACAGGAGCTCAGCATTTGTGAAGCTGCTGTTGTAAAGGTGAGATGCAGGTGTTCACAACTGAGAAACAGTTCCACAACACAGTCTTATTCATAATTTTGGTCACCAGAACCCAATCCTAGAGGCAACAAGTGAGTGGATCATTGAAAGGACAAGTGAGTTTGAAAGGACACTGTGAAACCTAGCTGGTCAGTGATTGAAGTGAGTGTTTGGTTCTCTATCTTACTTTCATCTCTGAGTTTTCTGGGTCAAGGAGAAAGAAGAAGGGAAGATGGAATATCTAAAATGCTTGTGAAGTTATCCAATATATATTTCATCAGAAAAGGATGAGTTTACATTTTTAATTTACTTTCAATTGACATCTTTTTGCTGCAATGGTTTTCTCTGAATTCTTAATAATCTTCATACTAAGAGCATTTTTCAGTCTTCAGAGTTTCTCATTTACAGGAAGTGTTCAGTGTGTCATCGTCTAAAAATCCCAAGGATTGAGCATTTAAACGTTTAACAGCTTTGATTAACAGATCTTCCAAAGTGATTTGTGGCCTTTTCCCTATTGTACAAAATCATTACACAGCAGAAATACCAGAGATTTGATTTGGCATCATCAACCACTGAAAGATGAGTCGGAAATAGATTAGCAAGTGTTGTAGTTGATCATAATAGTGTCGTGACAAGTAAATTCAAGGATGACAGATGATCCCACTGACTAGCAATTCTTCTGACTATGTTATGGCATGGATAAACATGTTGGCTTTTCTAACAACTGGCCACGAAAACAAAGAAATTTGAGTTGATACTGCTGTGGAGAATAGAACTGAAACAAAAATTCCTTTTTAATGCATGATTTGAGTACGTACAGCTTGCCTAACTCTTGTAGAACACTGAAAGGGGTATGCTAGGATCTCAATGTGGAAGATAACCAAAATGTTTCTCTTGACTTTACTGGGAGGATTTTTTTTTCCCCTGATTTGGAGCATCAGCACTACCCTACACTGTAAATCCAGTAACATATCCAGAATGTTCACATGCTCAGGGCATTTTAAGCTACACCTTTAGTAATAAATAAATAAATAAGGAATCAACTTCTTTGGCACTTTAGACCAGTCACCAAAGCCAGGGAGCCTGTTGAATATGCTACTATATCCTTTTTATTTTTTGTGGGCATCATGCATTTTTAGAATGGTTATACATTTCCCTGAACCAATGTAATATAAAAGATTTACTGTTACAGTTTGTGTGTGGCCAGGCAATGGCATATGGAAAACATGTTTCCTGCTATTTAATTTAATTACTCTAATCACGTGCCAGCCCCAGGCATGTCATTCTGGACCTCTGAGGCTCTTTGTCTGTCAAAGAGATGGACAATATCTTGGCTTTGTTTAGTTGCTCTGCAGGCTGCAGATAAAACCACTGAAATACTGACTGTTTGTTTAACCAAAACTTTGCATTTTAACCATTTGGCTTTGATTTTTTGTTTTACAAGAAAAGATGACATTTTGGCCTTGGTGAGCTGAAAAGGAAATATTAGGGATATGAAGAAGAACTGTCACTTTCAGGGCTTAATAGATGAAAAAGAATACTCTAGCCTTCTGGTCAGAAATCAGCTTTGTTAGCAGAAACCTAAGACACACATCACTGTTATTTTAGAATTGCCTATTAGCAAGGGCAGCTGGAAAAGTTTTGTTTATAACTGCTCCTTTCTAATATGGTTAGCCCTTCATTCAACAGTTCCAGTAGTTTTTTGTTTCTTTCATCTCAATAGATGAAACTGTTATGGGTGAAATTAATTAAGATTCCGTGGCACATACTTATACCAGTACTGTTGCAGCCAGGTATAAGTTAGCTTTTATGTTAACACTATACTGTTTTTTTTATGTAAGAAATATCTGCAAGTGACACTTTTAAGTCTTTAGACAAAAATTGAAGAGCAGATAGAGTACTTCATTCATGTTATAAAACCCAAATCTACAGAGAAATTAATCACACACTTAGCCTTAAGTATATGCTTAACACCACCACTTCCTTCACTTGTAAGCAAATACTCTACATTTTCCTGCAACCAGAAGTGATGCTAAAAGTATTTAAGACTGTATGAGAATACTATTTCTAAAAATCATGTTGTCAGAAGAGGAAAGAATAAGAACCATCTTTTAAACAAATTCCATCTTATAAGGTATTACTATAGAAAGACTTGCCAACTCATATTTTTGGAAACTATTGAATAAACTTCACTTAGTATGTTTCATCACTAAATTAATGTACTTTATATGGTAGTGTGCCAGCATCCTGCCACAGTAGTTTTTGAACTATATAATGTGGAAGAGAATGGGGAGATGGCCTATGAATATGCTCTGAAGAAGTCTACATCATCAGAGGGAAACATTGATGGGATGACATGGGATGCATAAAAGGAAAACGTCCACTTAACAGTTTACTTAGTTCTGATAGTTCTCCAACTGGCTTTACTTTTCTCTGTTTTCTAGATGAATCAATGAGATATAATAGGTAGCACTTATTTCCTCTAAGGTGCGCAGTACAGCAATGCAAGAATTAAAAATGTTGTTTACTATGTGCTGAATTACAGCTCCTGTCCCCTTTAGCTTTGAGCTAACCACTAGATGACACTACTTCCCACTTACTTAACAGGTGTGGGCATATATTCCAGTCTTCTCATTTAACAGTTCATCTATTTACATACTTCTCGACCAAAGGACTTCAAAAAGAACATTATACAGAATTATCTTCACTACTATACATTTTGATGAATTTTGTTTAGACACACATAGGTATTTAGGTGTGTACATGAAGGTGTACACAAGCAGCATGTGTCTTTGCATTTATAGGAGAAACATAATTCACTGTGTGAGTCTTTAGAGTGTTGTAACTTAGCAAGTGTCGATGACAGCTCTACATAAAAGAAACCAGAAGAAGTCCAAGAAAAACTTAACAGGCTGGACTTTGTGGAGAACATTCCCCTTATCACCTATCTCCTCCCCTCCCCCCAAAAAAGATAGTGTATTGGCTTCAGCAGTGTGATTCTGGAAAGACTGGGCAGGGAGAAAAATATCCCACTGAGAAGTCAGGCAAGAGTATGCTGCACTATTCAAGTCCAAAAATGACAAAGTGTGAGGAGGAGAGAGACAGAGAAGCGCTGTCATGCATATCCATAAGGCACCGGCTGCTGCGGTTTTTGAATTAGGAAGAATGAACTTTCCAGAAGGATGTGTGGAAAGAATCCCACGTTTTTAAAAGCCTGATTTCCAGAAATCCAGAAGCTCCAGACTACTTGAAAAACAGATCCTCCAAAGTTACATTTATGCTTCTAAATTGCATGCATGAGAGCATGAGGATATGTAAGTTGAGTAATAGCACCTTCAGATACATTTTTTTTTGTGCCTGTGTCAACAAGCATCTTGCTTTCTTAAGATTCATTTCAATGATTTATAACCCATTTTCTGTATATGTGCTATAACTCTAATACATGTGTTGTATGATATATTTAAGATGAATTTAAAAGGCTATACTAAAGCTTGTCTTCAAAATCAGTTTGTCAACTGTTAATGTGACAATGCACTACCGAAATTCAAATTAAAAATAAGAATTACTTTTTGGTTTAATAATCTAAATTTGAAATATTATAAATCTTCTTCATTTTTCACCTATTTTAATCCTGATCTTCCACAGCTGTAGCAATGTGGGTAGGCTACATCTTTATCTCCTATCACATTAGCCATGTACTTCTCTACTCCTTTTGAAGATGTTCTGGAAGCAGGGAAAGTGAGACTCCTTGCCTTGGAATGATGCTCTTCTCCATTTCCATTTCAAATTCTATCACAACTCAGTTTTTAGCTTTTTTTTTTTTCTGTTTTAATACAAAAATTGCTAGTAAAGTGTAATGACATTTTAGAGTCATATGAAGTCTATTTAGTGTCTATCTAGCACTAGATCAGTGAGAAGGTATTTTTGCTAATAAGCTATTTATGTTATATCAAGTATATTTCATAAGAGACAGAAGTCAAATTGCTGATTTGTTGGGTTTCGAGAAGTTCCATGGCCTTAAGTGTCAGTTTTGCTGTCTCTATGCGATAGTTCAGTTAATGCAATGTTTCCTGTAGTTCTCTTGAATGTTTGAGAATTGAATTTACAAATAAAACCACTCCCACTCACAAGTAATTTCTTCCAGCTTACAACAGTACAAGTCCATGCTCCCTATAAAAGAGCAACAATATACCATAAACAGCACCATACTTGCAAAATTATGTTTTTAAGTAATTTGTCAACAAAAAAAAGATATGTTTATCTGTTTGCAGCCAACAACCTAACTAGATCCATGTAAGAACTGAGATTTTCTCCACAGTTTAAGCATGCTCAAGCCCACAGAAACAGCAGTGGTTGGAATCAAGGCTACCTAAATTGCAACCATAAGCAAAGTAAACAAAATCAAAGATACGGTTTTATCCTGCACATGTGCTATTTAGACAGGTTAATTTATTGGGGATTATGGATCTGAGGAGAAAATATAACTAATTTTAAACATAAAATAAGAGAAAGGCTGAGAAGTAAGATGTTAGCCAAAGGTTTTGCTTGTTTATTAAAATGATGTCTTGCATTTAATCTAAACAAGCGTAATTACTTTTTCAGACTTTGATTTCCTCTGCAAATCTGGTGCTTTTACATTTCATTTAGACAGGACATTTATGTGAATTGCTTCTTTTTCACCAATTTCCTACAGTTTCTTAAATTTGTCAGTGAATATGTTTGAGCAAAGCCCGCTTAGGAAGGGAAAAAGTTCTCCGCTATATTTTTGGTTAAGCATGAGCTACAGGAATTTTAGCTAGAGCATACAAAAGCAGGGAAGACAAGAAAGCAGCTTATCTTCAGACCAGAATCTGGAGCTTGCTGCAGTAAAAACACCCTGTTGATGCATATGCTGCCTGAGCAGGGAAAAGTTCCCTGTTCAGTCTGATTATAAAAGCACACAGTGTGAACTTCTGCATTGCATTTGAAGTGGGAGAGATAAAAAGTTGTTTCATGGCACCTTTGTTCTCTCCTTCTGACAGAAGGGCTTTAAGTTATAGTGACCCAAGAAATGCAGTACTGTGGGGCTAGTCTCTTCCCTTTTCTCAGGGCTGGGAAGGGAAAGCTTAGGAGAAAAGCAACTTGGTTATACCTGCTATGCTTGTGGAAAAGAAATTATGATTTAATGATGTTGCATTCCTGCCCTTTAGCAAAGGAATTCTTGTTAGCTGGATCTGACATGGAGCAGAAAAAAAATACCCTGCCCCAAGTAACTAGAAAGGCAGCAAAGTACAAAGTGTGCGAGTAATCAAATGGATGTGAGGCAGATTCAGAAAGTGGAAAGTAACCTATGCAGCTTTGCACAGCCCTGGAAACGAGGTATTCATAAATTCCCCCCTCCTCTCACTCACATGTGTGACTGAGACAGCAGGAGCAAGCATTTTGGAGCAGTGCAAATGCTGATGGAGGGGATGAACAGCCAAATACACCTTTGTTGTGAAGCTTCCTTCATGGCTGCAAGGACACTTGTGTGCCTTTTGACAGCTGCTGTGAAAGCTCTGGTCACATAATCCAAAGCCATTGGATTCAGGTTATCATTTTAATTGCCTTGCTGAAACTTCTGCTTCCATACAAACAGATTAGAAAAATCTACCATATTACAGACTTTATCATACTCTCAACTCTAATGTGTAGTCTGGAGCAATGCAGTTCAAAAACACAGTTTCAAACTGAGCATATACCAGTGAAGTAGAAGTCAGTCTTATTTTCAGTAAGGAGAAAAAAAAAATAAGAAGTTACCCTTCTGTGCACAGGTATTCAGGCAGTTTATAGCAAGGAGTTGTTAGAAGGAGTTACTACTTCCCCACACCTTTTAAAATAATCTGAAGAAAACACTATTCAGGATTAAAGAAAGCTCTATGACAATTCAGTCAGATTTTGTTCTCAATAGATATTAATTTTGTCTGGCATTTTCAAACCTACTTTTTACCTAAGACAGCAATGGTGAGGTTCTTCCTCTACGTAGAACCTTGCAATGGTAAGGCATGTTTCTTAGCTCACAAGGAATGTCAAAGACCACACAGGAAAAACAAACAAAACCATGAAAAAACCCTAAATCAACACCAACAAATTATCAAGAAAGAAAAAAAAGCAAAGATACAGAAACAGAAAAAACCATCAGCAGATGCAAAAAAAGAAATGGCTTCAAGCTTGCTAGAGAGAAGCTTTTGAGTGTTGAAAAAAAAAAGTTGGAGCTATATGAAACTATTTCTGTGAAATGTGTTACACCTACAGCACAATCCCTTTCTAGCAGTTGCTCATTTTACCAAGATCGTTGTAATAGCTGGTTTTATGCACTTGAGGTAGCCAGTAGAGTCCAAGGCAAAAGATTTATAGTTTGCTCTGGGTATAATGGTATGAGAGGAACTAGCTGCCAAAAGGGACTGTGATTTGAAGAGGGCGCCTTTGGTTTGGTAGGTGGTGTATTTCTTCTGTGGCTGGAGTTCAGTAGACAAGTTGTTTGATGCACTGGCCAATGATAACTATCTTGGGAGTGGGAGAAACCCAAATCCTCCAAGTTTCAAGGAGAGAGGAGAATGAAGTACTTGGGTATGTGGAAAAAAAAAGGAGATGACAAACTCCATGGCAACATGAAGTAGATCAATTCATGGGGCACTTTGCGGTCTATCACTTTAAAAAAATGAGATTTATTGACCCCTAAACCATGGTAATTTTTAGTATTAAATGGACTTCTTTTGAAGACTAAGCTGCTTGAGAAAAGGAGACAGTAGTTTTGGAATGGAGCCCTCAGCCTTAGAAATAACACTGCTGGTTTGGCTCTGCTTCCAATATTGTTGCCTAGTTTTAAAGCTTTTCAGCAGGACTTCTCTTCAGTCTGATGACCAGCATGAATCACTGTGGAGCAGATTAACACAGTGTTTTCCCAAGTGTCTAATCTCATTTTAAAATCAGAATACAAACAGCAGCAAAGCATCCTTAAAACCCATGGAGTCCTAGGAGCAACCTGAAATTTAGCCCCAGTAGGCACTTACATTACCTCGGGCTCCAGGGCATCACTTGAACTATCCAAAATTCTTGGAAAGTTCTGACATTTCTGCCTTGACCTAAAGCGTTACCTTTGCATGCCGAGTGCAGCTCTTGGCTTGCCTGTGAGAGTGGTGTTATATGTATAACATCTTATCCTCTAAATCCTGCCTGCTGAGTGGATTCTTCCTTTCAAGCTTGCTTTTTATTGCTAGAGGGAGAGTTTTTGGAGGAGCTGTGTCTCTATTCCTTCTTTTTTGCTCCATATTTTTTCTGCTATTTTAGCACTCCTGAAATCAGGGAAGAGCTTTGCACTTTTGAACCAGCGTCAACCCTTCCAAGAGGCAAAGCCTGAGAGACACTGATTGAAAGTTTGCTTAACAGTTTGCATACCTTTACAAGGAGACCAGGCTAGGCAAATGCAGATTAAGGTCTTTTCAAGTTAACCAGAAAATTCTCTTCCTGTTTCTGGATTTGGCATTTTTGACACCAAGAGATTAATCAATATAATTTAAACAAACAAATCTGTGGTCCGTGTATGAAGATTAGGAGATATAAAAAGAATTAGGAACTATAGCAATAAGTGATTTGAAATCACTGCTTCTAAAGAGAATGTGTGCAAAAAGGGACAAAGGTAAATTATGTGGCAGCAAACAATAAAGCATGTGTAGATATGGAGAAGCAGAATTTAGGCATTAAGCATGCTTCAGCATAGTTCAGGTCACTGACCACCATAACAGACAGGAACCTCTGTGAAGTAATTTTAAGTAAAACCACAAAAATGCTTAGGCCTCTATTTTGAAGACACCTACTTGCCTGTAAGTGTGGGGGTCACTACCTCGGAGGTCTATGCAGGTGATGCAAATGCATTCTCTGGGATCTAACAAAAACATTTGTTTGTTTACTTCAGTATGCAAAAACAACAACAAAAGAGCTCATGTTTGAGAGGAGCCTGTATAACTTCTGGGGGGGACTGCAGGCCCATAGACTGAGGGTAAAGGTGCATCACTATCCCAAAGGTACTTTATAGACTGAGGATTATAATATAGTTCTCCGAGTATTAAAGGTTGATAGATTTGTTTAAACAAGAAGCAACAATACTAAAATCGTTATGAAAAATTCCTATCCTTCTGTAACAAAAGAATGAAGTGAGAGTTCCTTAAAAACATATAATATAAAAAGTCACCAACAGTATTTTGGATCTATTATAAATTAAAATGAGCACAAGTTTTTTGCATGTCACTCCACTGCCTTTTCTCGTGTTACAGTTAGGTCAGAACTAAAAAAGATACAGGGACTGTAGCAAGTACCGTAATATAAAATTATATGTTGATTTTTCCATGGGCTATTAATATCTAGTTACTGTGAGACTGTACTGGTTGGTGGTTTCTGGCTTAGTGGTGTTTGGCTTGTAGGTAAAGGAAAAAAGGAAAAAAAAAGTAGAACAAGACCACCTCTGACATGAATACTGACCTCCAACTGCTATTTTATGTAACTTATTTTTGGTTATTTCCACATTTTCACATTTAATAGAAATTAAATAGCACTATATTTTCTTAGTCTGTACACATTTTTGTGCATGTTCAAAATAACATGTGGGAAATACTTTTATCTTGCTTACAAATTTCACTAGTATCAAGATCAAGACTCTCTTAACTTCTGGATCCTGGCTGGAATTCCAAGGGACATTCCAGTGGGCAAGAGAGTAGAAGATGTACAATTGCAGGTAAAAGGAAAGAGAATAATTTTCTCTCACAATCAGTCACAAGGGAGCATGGAAAAAGTAGTGTAGGAGTGATGCCTAATGTACTCTCCTGGGGCAATGCCTCTTAGACACTCTGAACACACAGTCATAATCCAACCTGCTCTTCTTCTCCTCTCTAAAATATCTGAATTCCTAAATATCTAACAACAAAATGTTGAAGAAATTCCACTTTTATCTTTAAGACAAACTCAAATTTCCATTTGAATGGGAAATGACTCAAAATTAGGAGACTGAAAATGTTACCACATAGCTTGTAAAGGTTAGTGGTATTTAGTTATTGATATAAAAACCTTGGTGAGGGACTGCATTTGCAGGAGGTTGCTAATAGAATACAGAACCTTTCGCCTTTGGGTCACTGGATCAAATCTGTCTCTTGTGGATAGTGACTAAAGTTCACTACAATTTTAGTTTTCAGTGCCCTATATAAATTATATATGTAGAAACTAGAGATGGAAAAGATTTGTTACAGCTTGCAGCCTATGCCCCTGCCAGTACAGAACTGTTCTCTCTAACGTATTTCCCTATCACAGATTTTCCAGTTCCTAGTTTGTCCTGTCCAGCCTGTAGAGTAAAGCAGCTGGTATTAATTGATATCTGAGTTTAACTGGGTCCTGGTGAACTCCCCACTCTGACACTGCAGCTGCAGGAGGAATTTGGCAAACACCCCTCTGCTACCTGCCTCCATGGGAGCACTGAGTGGGCAGCAGCCCAGCGAGCTCCCATATCCCCCGCTGCTGCCTGGCATGGGGGAAGAGAGCGAAAGTCTCAGCTCCTTCCCACCCTGTGCAAAATACCTTAAAATACAGGAGGATTACTGAATCTCATTTTCACTGCCTTGCTTATTCCTCTTTAAAGCCCTACCAGTGTCCCTTCCACAACCAAACAGCTGCAGGTCATAGTTCTAAATCGTCAGGCTGATGGATTAGTTCGGGTAGCTAAAGGGAAGGCCAGATATTAGCTTAGACATTGATATGGACTAAAATTTTCCCAAAGTTTGGAAGAGATTTGGAAGCTTGAGTAGGGCTTCTTTTTGCTTCAAATGAAAATGTTTGAACCCTATTATCTTTTACAACTTCCATTTGCAAGTGATTAACTGTGTTGCAGAATGCCCATCATGAAGTACTAGAAACTGGGTACTGACAATATTAAGGTTAGTCTTGTAGGGTATTTAATGTCTACTGCTGGCTATAGTGTCATAGATGTACATAGTCTTTGAAGGCTTAAAAAATTCAATAAAACACACGCTACAAAGGAAACCCAAACGAACCAACAAAAACCCCACAAAACCCATTACAGTGACTCATTCCAAAGCAAAATAGACATGTAATAATTAAAACAGTTTTTACTGTCTAAAAAAAGAGTCCAAATGGGTTACTTTGGGCTACTTAAACTTGCCCAGCATTGAGTGCCTCAAGGTGCAAGTTGCAACACTGAGACAGCTAGAATTTAAGTAGGATTTCCTCAGCACTTCTAATTTTGGCCATATGTGCCTGTCCCACAAACTTTATAATCCAATGCTTCCTGCTAAAATTCTAGTAGTATAACTGCAGCCTTTAAAGTATCAGAGTATTTTTAGAAAAAAAGCTGAACTTTGTTGCTGTTGCTCCTTCAGTGCCCCAAAGCCTGAAATGCCAGCGAGGGTGACGTGTTGGAGCTGCCCCCACAGCCCAATGTGCTGCTGCTGGCAGGTGCTGCTGGAGCTGGAGTAGCACAGCTTGCTGCTGCTGCATGGCCACAGCTCAGGACTCCCAAGTACCCCATAAAACACCAGTTTCTCCATTCACAGTGCAGCTAACAACTGCTGTATTACCAGAGTTAACTTATTTCTGTTATTCACAGTGCCAAAGTTTCAGCTGCTGAAAAGTTCAAGTGATCCTAAAGAAAGATCCTTTGGGATTCAGAAAGTTTATCATCAGGTGGTTTAAAAGAGAAGAATTTAAAACAAAAGAACACCAAACAGGAATATAAGTAGTACCACAAAAATGGCAGTGAATCTACAAAAGGGACAGTCCACATTTTTTTCCTAGGTAAAAAAACCCACAATTCTGTGTTGTGAAATGTCTTCTTAAAGACAGATTTAGAGAATGAAATTGAGGGTTATAAACTTGTAGCCAACAAAAGCAAGAAAGGCTGGAATGTTGGTAACCAATTGCAAGCACAGGATCCAAGCAAAACATCTTGAATTGCTGGTACTGTAATAAATTACAGTTTTCACTTTTGTATTCTGCAAGTGAAAACAGCACTAAGTCAAGCTTGAGAGAGGGAAAGCAAAGGATGACCTTTTTAATTTACCCTCACCCATTACAAGTAGAGGAACTGCAACATGAAGCAGTGAGAAATAAAAATACAACACCCATCATTGTGTGAAGGGACAGATTCTGCTCCCATGAAATGGGGTTCCTGTGTTGCTGAAGAGTTAATTGTCAGGTAGCAGTAGATGAAAGCCAAACCAGGCTCTGGGATGGTCTGCTGTGGTGGCTGTTATCTCATTTTCTTCCATGGATTAATTTTCCCCTCTTTAACTTTAATTAGATAAAAGTCTAGGGGCGGGAGGTGGCCCTGGAGTGCTCAAAGGGCAAGAAATGGTCAAGAGCTGTTTTCTCTCAAACTTTGATTAGCCTGTTTGATAAGTGATACTAAGCACCCCAATTGGTTAATGAATGAGGGGTGCCCTGAGGTAAGTGGCTGGGAAATTTAGCCTCCCCCACAAGGATGGTGAGTATGTAAACTTCTATCCTTCAGTTAGGTGTCTACCATGGTTAGGAGTAAGGGTGATTTATATCCTATCTGGGTCCTGGAGTGTATCTACATTGATTGACTCTCTTGATCTTGACATCAGTCACTTCAGCTTTCAGACAAAGGGGGAACATAGGAGATAATGAAAGCTACATTAAAGAAGGCCTTAACATTTATGTAAACGTTATTCTGTCTTCAAAGGCAGAACTGTCTTTCAACAGAAAGGAGATTTATTTCCTAGTTGAAAATATTAGAAAGTGGCAATATATTTAATATCGAACCACTAAATTGGTGCTGGTCTCAGCCTTTAGGCTTTGTCTCTTATTTCTTGACTAAACTGCATTATAGTCAAAGTTTTACTGCATACTGCTTGCAAGTACTGATGCAGGCACACTAATGACTTGTGCGAAGATACACCATCCTCTCCCAGTGGGGAGAATAGGGAAGAAGAGAGAAAGAAAGACAAAATTAAGAGTTTGAAAAATAGAAGCAGAAGTGTAGAGGAAATCATTTGGAAAACTCATATGTTACTTTGTATTGGATGTGGGGCTTTTATACAGGCAAACTCATGGCAGTATAAACCAGAAACATTTAAACACTTAAATAAAACTAAAATGCACTGCTCAAATGCCTCCCTAGGGAATATCACCTAAATAGTAAGATTTCCCTGTCTGGTTGCCAGTGTCCCCTTGGCCTGGAGAAGAGGTGGCAGATTTGGGGCATGCTGGGGCAAGGAGGGAGCCTGGCAGGAGCTGGCAGTGTCCTCTCTCCACTGAGCGTGTCATCTACCAGGCTGCAGCACAAACACCAATCAAAGGACCATTTTCAACAATGCTGAGCAGAAAGGCAGTTTGTACAACTGAGAACCAAGGCCACATTATCACCATGAGAGGCTGGAAAAGTGCACAGACCCCTCTGGATAAACATGTCTAACTCTGCTACAGAATACCATGACATTCACAACATCAGGAGGGCAGCAGGCCAAGTGGATGAGAAACTGTTATTCAGCAAATCCTGCAATATTAGATTTGGGAACTTTTGCTGAAATGATGAGGAGATCAGTTAAAAACATGCAACATTTTGGTGTGGTGGGTTTTTTAGGTTTGGGGTTTTTTGGTTTGTTTTTTTTTTTTTCCTTTGCACTGTGAGTAGTGAAATTCTGAAATCTGCTGCCATGGAAGATTTGAGAATGAGCAGTACAAAACAGGATTAGACAAATTCATGGACAACAGGGTCATAAGCAGATATTCAAGGAAAGAGAGAGGAATGTGACTCTAACATCTACACTGTAGAAATTCTGGATGCTGGGAGGGTATGAGGGGAATAGAAAGAGTAACAATGCTCATGTGCTCTCACTAAATAGCATCTGCTATTGTCTGAGACATTATTGGCCATGATAGACTGGCCTAATTCAATAAGGCATTTCTTATGTTCTTATCATCATAAATCTGAGGCTCATCTCATCCTTCAGTCATACCAAACTTAGATTTTTCTATTAAAGTTGTGTACTAGTTTTCTGTCTAGCTTTAGGGTAAAACATATTTCTGTTTCTTTTTCCTTGAGCCATGAATTATCTTTGTCAACCAAATAGCCAACAACACAAGCTTTTTCCCTTTTTAGCTATGGGTCCCAAAAAGCTTCAAATCTATCTTCACAACATGCAAAATACACTAGTATTCCTGAGTAAAATACTGTTGTTAAACACAGCCTAAAAGTGCAATGAAGTGGTAACTTACAGAAAATTAAACGATAGAGAATTTATAGCCCAGCATCATCTTATTAAATATGCCAAGAACTAGGACTACTATGTAAGGCTGAGTAATTAAGGGAAAAAATATATCTGTGGGAAGTTTTTGTATTAACTAGTATGGTTTTAGGCAGAGGGCATGCAAATAAAGCCTTAGTTGCTAAATCCTCTCTGTGATGTTTGGTAACCAGCAGACATAAGACATAACATTTGCACTCTAAATGGAATATGATCCTCTGTCTGGGAGAACTGGTCATTAATATGCAACCTGCAGAGCTGGGATATTTCTGTGGTAGTGAATAATTTCTTTGCAGTGAAAACATTAGTACAGAAAATACATAGCAAGGTGAGAAGGAAGAGGAAGTTGTCTTTCACTCAAACACAAAAATACAGAATTACACAATCTAAATGAGAAACATTATCAGTAATAAGAGGTCATGGAATGGGAAGTATGCTAATCAAGAAAAGCGCAAAAGTATTGTCTTCACAATCCAGAAACCATATATTTTACTGAGATAAAGGAAAATGAAAGGGCTGGTATCTTGCCTAAATCCAAAACGACATGACATTAAAACACCTGATCAGAACAAGGTAGCAGGAAGTACAAGTTGTTTCCTGGACAGTATTTCTGGACAGATAACATCTACTGAGTGATATCACTAACATTATGCTAGTTCTACTATATTCCTTCACACTCTTCTTTCTGCAGAAATCAAACGAAGCTGGAAGTGCTAACCTCCCACCTAAAAGCACCTTTAAAAAATAAATCAAAGAATCAAAGAACAGTCAAGATGGCAGGAAAAAAGTCCTCTGCAAGGAGCTGCTGCTGAGGTGTCTCCCCTGTGTTAAGGGGGTTGAGCTGTACTTGACTTTGAGGTTTCAGCACTCCTCCTTCCTCAGTCTTAAATAAATGGTTCGTTCTGGCAAATCAAAGAAAACCACATCTGACTTTACATTCATATCTGTAATTTCCTCAGGTCCACAGTGTTATTCTGAGAGAATAGACAGCCCATGAGCAGAACTGCCCAATGGATTTATTGACTTATTCCTAGAGAAATAAAGAAGCCTGATTCCTGCACTGGAGCTGCTGAGCTGAGAGATTATATCTGAGCAGACATTACCAGCATCTAGATCAGATTCTTGATTCTTCGCTTAGTGACCAAAAGTCCAGACTCATAGAGCAATTCCTAAATTACAGTCCCAAAGACTCTTAATTGCTTGCTACAGAGCAGGCAAATCCCCGTCACCAGCCATCAGGACATCCACTGGGCAAACAGCCCAGCTAAGCAAATAGTTTGGCTTAACATACGCACAAGCCCACAGCATTAGATGAGAGCAACACATGTGCATAAAATCTGCTCTAGATGAAAATGCCTACAGAAAACTGTGTTCATGCTTTGTTAGGGTGTAGCAAGTACTCAAGGTGATAAATCATTTCTGTTTCTCCACCCATCCTCCCCCAGCTGCACAGCGACTAAATACCTCTATCAACCAAGCTTTAAGTCAAATCAAGCTTTTAAATATTCCTCTTTCTTAATGCTCTAACATGCATGGGTTCACAAAATTAAATTACAAAATTTTTATCTGTTTGGGATCAGCCCTGTTTCCTCCTCCTTGTGTTTACTTTCCTTCAGTAGCTGACATCAAAATGTTTTCTGGAATGCTGAGACTAAATAAGTTATGCTTAACTCAATATCTAATATAAATAGCCCTGGGGAAGCTCCAGCAGCACAATCATAAAAGCTACAGTTTCTTTTAATAGCTTGCCACACTTTGCTGATATAGTATTTCTCTAATCACCAATCTTTACGTGCCTTCCTGACCTTGGAGCTCCCTGTCCAACTGACTTTGTTGTATCAAAGGCTTGTGTCATTGGAAGAGTGAATGGCTTTCATTTTTCTCCCTGAAACTTCCGGTTCCTGGCATCTGCAAAGAATTATTCCAAGCAGTGTTTTGCTGCCTTGCGGCCACTGCCCTGTAGTGGCCTGACTGATGGAAGTGACTTTTCCCAAAAAGGTTAGTGATTGTGGCTGGTGATGGGCAGGCGCTGCAGCTGGTGCACAACCAGCCCTGCTTTCTCAGCTGATTTTGTCTGACCACCGGGCTACCACAACCACACATTACAGCAATTCATTTCTGGGGCGTTTTGGGAGGAATTGAATAAATAGGGTATGTAATATACTGCTTTATAGTGGACCAGAGCAATAAACAAAAGCCTTCCAAAATAACCACAGATTTCAAAAGCTTTCATATTACAACAAAGGTAATCTAAATTTAAAAGCTTTTATAGAAGTTATCGTTGCATAGTGATATAGGGCATCAGGGTTTTCTTAACTGAACCTCATACTGTATGGATATTCAAAAACCACACTTGTGGTGCTCTGTTTCCAGGTGATAAGAATGCTGGTGCCTGGATCCAGTCTGAATTATGATTTGTCTTTTTAAAGCTGGATTCTTGTTCTCTTTACACCTCTCCCATCTAGTTTCCCTTCTCTCACTTTTTCTCCTGTTGCTCTTGTTCCTTGTATTTACCTCTTTTTTCTTTTTTTTAAATATGAAATGTAACCAGACCCATATGTACTATGCCAAAAGAAACTCAGCAGTTTTTCCTTTTAATTTTTTTTTTTTGTAAGGAAGAGGATTTTTGAGGTAGGTTTTCATTAAGTATTATATGCCTTAACTCCACAACTGCAGTCAAGCATCCTTAGTGTTGAGCACTGAGCTGTCTCATTGCAAAGGACAAACTGCTTGAAATCTCCACGGTTAGAAGAGATAAAGCCAGGATGAGATAAGGTGACACAAAGGCTCAGAGACATTAGAAGACTGGTGTTAGATCATACAGCTGATCAGTAACAGATAAAATTCAAAAATCCTGCTTTTTCTTCTAAGAGACAAGATTAGGACAGCATTCCTCAGAGATGGATTATGTATTCCAATTACTTAAATTAAATTTTAACTCAAAGAATGAAAACAAAACATCTTCAGAGATCCAAATCCTCCCAAAGCAACCTAACTTGACCCAAACCTCTCTTGGGACTTTCAGCCCCTGGTGCAGCTCTTAAGGCAGCATGGCCCTGTAACCCTTCTTAAATGAAAGGAGAGGCTCTTACACCCCCTCTGCCCCTGGGGAGAAGAGAGTCCCTAGGGACACAAACATTTCACAGCTGAAAGGAGCCAGCCATGGGCCCCTGCTCAGGGCTTTTCACTCCCTTCTTTCTCATTAAAATACAAACACTAGGTGAGACAACTCACACCTCTGGTTTAGGCACAGAGTATGTGCATTGGTCACCCCAAGCTGTCTCCATGGGAATGCGCTGCCCACAACAGCAGGGACAGTCCGTATTCCCTCTCCTGGCCAGGGTTACCTGGGCACCAACAGATGCCTGTGATATTGTCATGCTTTAATCTCAGCTGGCAACTACCTACCTACCACACAGTCCCTTGCTCAGTCTTTCCCAGTGGGATGGGGGTGGAAATCAGGGGAAAAAAAGTAAAACTCTTTGGTTGAAATCATAACAGTTAAGTAACTGAAAGAAACTAAAATATAATGATAACTAGCTTTTGCCTTGGTTATTCCCTTGGTCTTTTTTGATTCAATGGGCCAAAAACCTCACTGCCTTCAGGTGGCAGCTACTCATAAATTAGCACTGTGTTTTTCTTCCTACCACATGAAGTTGGAGTGTATTACTTACATTGTAACATGATGAATTTTGCTCTTAGCAATCATTGCACAAGCAACAAAACTTTGTTTTCAAAAGAGATTTGGCCATATCAACTTGGGTAACTTTACATAACACATTTTGTACTAAGTCGAATCTCCAGGTATTACAGATATTAGCCCAGAAATACATCTAGCTCTGAAAGGGAGCTCAGTTACCATTTACTGAGCACACACAAAAGGCTGGAGATTAAATGAGGTAGCAGATGCTTCCACCTGAAATTATATTGAACCCAAATTTTCAAAGCATTTTCTGGGGTTTTGTATCGAGCAACTCCTGGATGTACCTAAAATCAGAATTCTCCAGCTAATTAACAGTTTTATATAAAATTTACTGAAGTAAATTGCAACTTCATGATTCCTTCTCCCAGAAAGAAAGAGGCCCAGGAACTTCTTAAGGGTGTAATAACACATAGAGTGTGCTGTATTATGATATTGGCGAATATTGCTATATGAAAGAAACAGTCATCAGGGCTTAAATCCAGGCTGGGGGAAAAAAACAAAAAAAAGGACAAAAAAAGAACCTGGGCATAGGTTAGATTGATGCCTCACAATGCACATGAGAAAAACTGAAAAAAAATCCTGTCTCTTATTTCCAACTGTACAGTAAAAGCCTTTTAAGTTCTCTGTAAACTGACTAATAATAAGCAAAGAAGGCCAGGTAACAGCTGTCAGATTCTTATGAATTAAATTATATCCATATGCAAAGCACATTTCAATGGCCAAAGAGCCACTTGGATATGTGAATCTGAACTTTTACGATGAAAACCAGGGGTATTTCTAAAATTGTCAGAAAAAGACAAAAGCTCAGCCCCAATCTCACATATTTTCTCCCTTTTTGAATGTTCCTATTGTTTAATTGCTCTAATTACATTTTTGCACCAAGAGTAGCAAAGAGAAACCCTAACATCCATAGTCAGAGAAGGATTTGGAAACGGAGAAAGGGAAGGAGTTGAGAAGCTTGCTGCCTGTTGCTGGGCCTCTGGACAGCATTAGGTTCTGTGGTTGGGCTCAGGGCTAAATCTGTAATTTTTAGCATATCTGTTGATACTGCAATCAGGCTGGGTTTAACCCCTGTGGTTCCTGGGAAGAAATCTTCAAACATGCCTTGTCTTGTAGAGTTCCAAGAGGAACTGCTGGGCTGGCAGCACCCAATGCCTTGAGCTCTGCCTCAAAGCTCTCAGCCCACCTTTGCAGCTCTGCCAAGGGCCTGAGATATACTTCTGAGATATATTTCTGAGATATATTTGTCTGAGATATATTTCACAGCATCCATTCTTTTTCAGAAGGTGCTTTGTGGCCAGCAGGGCTTCCTGACCATTCTGAATGCAATGGCATGGATGTGGGGTGCCAGCTATTCGGAGTGCTTTGGCACTACCTTGTTTGGAGTGCAAGCACATCTCTAGGGACTCGCAGTGACCCCAAAGGTTGGCTGTGGCATGATGTGCAAACACATCATGATGTGTGCACCCATGTTATGTGACTGCCTTTCCTCCTGGTTTCTCTGGGTAGGTTTAATGCTTCCAGAGGTTGGTAAGAAAATGGACTGGATGTTCCCAGCAAGACTAAGGACCACAATGACCCCAAAGACACAGAATCTGTGAAGATCCATGAGCTCTTTCGTTGTGGGTGATAGGGATGATCAGCCTCCCTCTCCTCACCCAGTCTGCTCAGAGACCTTTTGCACCCAGATTAAAGATTATAGAGTAGGGATGCTTTAGTTTGTCTGAGCAGTACCTAAAAGCTGTGATATTGTACAGTGTCAATTGCTCCAACCTCTTTCTCCTACCCTTTGCCAAATCCAGCACCATCAAACCAAAACAGCTTCTGACCATACCTCCACAGCTGTCAGTTTTAATAAGAAACACAGAAAGCCACAGTGCTGCATTATTTCATAATTAAACCAGATGGAAAGCCAGAAATGGAGAATATTATTGATACAATGCAATTATTACTGATCCAGTAGTTAAAGAAAAGACTTAAAAATCAAGATTTCCAATCCTTGTGCACTTTGGATCTGTAATGTCTACACCTTAGCTTCTCCACACAAGTATACTCTCTATGTAGCAATGAATTACAGATTATTTTCATTATAATTTTTAATAGGATAGTATCATGCAAGGTATATTTATATAAGCATCATATGCATAAAATTTATCACTGAGCAGGAAAGATAACATTCCTAGCAAAAACAAAAACTACAAAAAAACCTTAAGGACAACATATTACATTATATATCTGTCTGCAGAAGAAAAAGGACATTTACAAAATTATACTAGTGAAAATTCGTAACACCTACTAACCCACTGTCAGACAATAAACAAGCACAGCTTTGTTTTCAGCATGTTAATAGCTACACTTCTGCAACAGAGGGGAAAAAATTATTCCAGGCACTGAAAGATTTCATTTGTCACAGGCCCCAAATGGAGAGCATTTGGGGACAGCTATAATGTTATCTTGAGTGAACACAGGGCCAACATAATTACGAATAAAGAGGTAAGAAGAAAGGGGAACTGTCTGCATAACTTCACTAGGTTATATCCTCCCATAGAAGGTGGCAGGTAGGAAATCTGCATAATAACAAACTTGTCACAACACAAGGCCAACTAAATACAACAATCAGAATTAACATTTTGCTTTGACTGGTTCTCAGGATTCCTCCACTCTGTCCTCCTGGGTTTCACTAGATATAGTTAAAGTTGTAGCTATTTATTTGGTGCAATATTTTCCAGTATATATTTTTTATGAGTGTTGTGTAGCTGCAAGAATTCTGTCTCCCTCCTTTGTGGGCAATGCTTTAAGATGCAGTTATTGAAGTGACAAATCCTTCTCTCAGATATCCCAGTGAAAACCCACAATAAATTTCTTGGTTCCCCTCTAGTTTATCTAGACTTACATCTGTGTAAATAATCCAAAACAGAGCTGAATGTTTTATAACTTATGATTGGAGGAGGTTGCTTTCTTCACTGACTGTCAGGTCCTTCCTTTTGAGTTACAGGAAGGC